>CAUOFW020002803.1:0-43589 GCA_963454935.2 Ilex paraguariensis
GGACGGGTTGATATTGAAATGAGAATGAATTTTGAAGATAGAATTGAATCGTGATTGTGAACTATAATGATCGTTATGTATGATTGTGAGCTGTGAATTTTTTGGATCTTTGGTTGGACCTGCCTGTACAACATGTGTCTGTGGCCTTTGTTATTATGAACTGTTATTTTGGTTTGGATTGTGCAGTGACTAAAATATAATGTTGTCTTTGAGTTAGTTAGATTAATTTATTCTTTGAAATTGGTTATGTAATGGTTTGTGCTGGACAATAATACGTACAATGAGATATATAAGTTCTGTACACAGGTTGAGATTTTTAGGCTCCTATCTGTAGAAGAAATTTTGCTGAAATATTTTGAAAAAATAACGAGATAGATTGATTTTAATTTCTTCAATTAAAGTAAATAAATGAAAATTTATTTTTAATGGATGGATTTTTTTAAGTTGCAAAGTGCCTTTAGGCACGGCTTATTATTAGTTTTATATATAAACGAGCTTAATTTTGCTAATTTGAGTAGAATCCTATCCGAGCCATCTTGTCTCACTTTGTTTTTTTTTTTTCCTTGCAAAGCAACGCAGTGCAAGCTATAAATAGTCAAATGGCTTAAAATGGGCAGTAACCAACAAAGTCTACAAGTCAAGCTTTTCTTTTTCAGCAATGGCTTCCATTCCTCAATACTTCTCCAATGAGTTCTATGCTTTCCCTAATCCAATGCCCGGCGGAAACAACAGGGGAGGTATTGCAATGTGGAGTGGAGAATGCTTACTGCCCTTTTCCGATAATGGGATACTTAATGTGGTGCCACCAAAACCTCATGACATCGTTCCATCCATTTCAATGTCATCGTTCCCTGAGCGTCTCGGAATTTCTGATATGGTTGTACCGTCATTGACGGAGCGTAATGTCAATATGGGTTCATATGGCATCACGGGACCTCATGGTTTTGAGTGTAGATACCAACACGAGGTATGTGATCAACTGTTGTTTCTTTTTCAGTGAGGTTACATGTTCATGGCACTGTGTGTTTCCTTTCATCGTAGTCAAGACAAATACTAAGACATGCATGATACAGATTTACATTAGTGCAATGCTACATAGGCTTAAAATATTAATTTAATTTGTTGACTTAATGGACTGTAGAAAAAAAAAAAAAAAATCTTTCAAATAACTGAATTGCATTCAAAGAGAAATGTAAAAGTCAAATTCAAATTGAAGTTTTTAAATTGTAATGAAATTTAACTGTTGAAGACCTAATTAATTTTGTTATCAAAACTGGACGAGTTTCAACGATTATGGTTCGATTATTCTTTTCAATTTGATGGTTGTCTTAATTGTGAAGAAATCTTGACTCCATCCCTGGAATGCAAATGGGCCTAGGGAGCATTAGCATTTTTAAATTCTTAGATTGAATAAATATGTCCGGCTATAAACTGTAAACCCCAACACTCTTTATCTTTATATAGCAAGTAATTATTTTGAAATGCTAATATAGGGGATGAGGTATGCATGAACCCTATAGATTTCAATAGTATGAATAAATACTAGGGACGCAAATTAATGGTGAAATTTAATTTTTGGAGGTGTTTAAGGTTGAAAAGGATAACTAAGTAAAAATATAAATTTTTTTAGGTCAAAATAATATTATCATTGAATCTGGGAGATCCAAAAACTTGGAATAGCCTTTTAGCACATATAGCGGTTCAGAGGAATAAAATAGTAATTTTCGTGTTTCGAGTGTAAATTTATTTTAGTTTTGAAAATTGTGGTGGGAATAATTATTCTTTGGAATGGTTATTTATGGTGGGATTGGCTTTACTCTTGCACTTAATTATTGTTAATGTATAAATTTGAGACTTTTGAAAATGTCATGTTTTCTTTCAAAATTTACGTATGCTATTTGTGAAATGAAACCGACCATTTTCTACGTTTTTCAAACCTTGTTAGAGTGTGAGGATTTTTCTACAGTGCTTAGTGCTCACCCCCTACTAATAATTTTTTTTTTTTAGATTTCATGCTAGAGGAAGATCTCGGCGTTGATGAGGCGGAAAATTGGGAGGTTCCATCTGAGGGGAACCTAGATCCCGAGGTGCACATCTAGAGATATTGTTTATTTTTGTGCTAGACTAGGAAATTTATTTACAATCATGTATAGTCTAGTATTTTGTTTATTCTGCTTCTAAGTTTGAGTGTAATTCTTTTGGAATGTAAATGTCATAATTTGGCCTATTCTTTTGGGATGATATGGTGGATATTACATGTGATGAATGAAATTTTATTATTTGATGGGTAAATGGACCCGGTGTGGTCAATATTTATTCATATATGGACCCGGTGCGGTCAATGTAGTATAATTGCACAGGTTTGTTTTTGGTAGAGTTTCCGTACAAAGGAGATTCTGCCCGAATTTTGTTACATTAAGGACCCCCGATTTTTGGGGTGTTACATAAACAAATCCTGTAGGATGAAAAATGATGAAACAGTTAGTCTTTATGAAAGAAGTTTATCAGTGGAAGGCAATTGGCTTAGGGATATGCATAACAGAAGAGAGATTTTTGCAATATAAAAGAAAAGATCAAATATGTTAAGTATTTGTTTTTTTTCTCCCTTCTTCTTGGCATCCCATAATGCATAGCGGGGGTCTGGAGAAGTAAGTGGTTAATATATTAAACCAATACCAAATTTTTATCCTTTGATACGTGGATCGACAAAAGAGAATAGATTTATTATAGGAATTTTAAATTAGTTATGGTTTCCAATGTACGACAAGCGCCACCATTGAAGGATCAGTGAAGAAAAAATCAGGTAACAGTAACACAAACACATCATAATTTGGTTTGTTATGCAGCTATGAGTTTTGACTTAGATCCATGCCAAGTACTCCATCTAAGTTTCAAAATAACGATCTCATACCTAAAAAGGAAGTTCAAGTCGAGCATGCATCAGTGATGGCATATGAAGCACATATACATAATACAGGCATGAGCAGATATGAACTGATCTTCATTCAATTTAACCTATTTATAGTGCAATAGATGATATAATATGTACTAAACAATCTAAATTAATAACAACATTAACTCCATAATTTAGGCTTGTCACTTGACAGGTCATCCAAAATACCAAATAAATACCAATCCATCTAAATTGGTCTCTTGCTTTGACTTCCTAAATATGCCCGATCTTAAAGAAGTTTGTAGCGACATGTTTTAAGAGTGGCTTGTGCAATAAAATATTGACTAGTTCACCCATTTAGAGGTAAAGATCATCGACGCCATACAACGCAAGCAAGTTCTGGTGTACTTGCCCTTGAATGCCCATTTGCATTGTAACAATGGGGTCTAAAATTACCCCACGAATTGGGCACCCCATAAGGTATGCCGCAAAGATATATAAGAGAATATCAATAGGACACAGGTCAGAATAAGGGTTATATGCCCTTGAGCTGAGTTGCAAGTGTATAATCGATGCTTGACAAAATGGATGTTTCTAAATTTCTTCTGTAAACGAAAGAAACAGTGAGAAAGTGCAAACTGTCCAGATCTCCTGTTTGAAAACCCGAGAGTGGTCCCTAACTTGTGATCATAGAATATCAATTTGTAGACCTATTATTACAATATTATTCATGGGTATAGAAATTAAAGATCTAATTTTGCCAATTTATAATTCTATTGGTAAAGAAAGTTGCAGATATTTAAAGAAACAGTGCTCACCAATAAGATGGCATGCTTCATGCACAAGAATTTGATGTTTATATGGAGGCCAGTAACTTGAGATTTGAGCCAAACATGATCCACCAAGGAATATTGAGTCTATCATGGCTAATCCCAATGTGGCTGCTAGGTTTTGCCTGATATCTATTCCTTGATTAAGCAAAAATGTAAAACTCGGGAAAAATTTAAAAAAAAAAAAATTTGAAAAAAGAGCAAAATGGTAATTTGTCATTATAATGCGGGTTTAAAATCTATATTTTTCTAGAGCTCAGATGATCCAACAAAGCTCAACGTTGGATTTGTATCGCAAAATCGAGCTATCTTGTTAATTTTCGTCGAATTTTGACATAGTCAAATTTTACACGTTTTACGAGACAATTGAGTGACGAATAACCTTTCAAAGGTACCCAAAAACGAAATTTATAAAATTTTCATATAATTGAATAAAATTTTTAAAAAAAATAAATTGAACTTAATCGGAGGTATAATAAATCGTTTCGAGACGAAAAACGGATTCGGAAGTCGGAATTATGCGGTGCAATTTGGACCACACATTAAGGGAGTATAAATAGAGGCAAATAACTAAAAAATCAGATATTTTCTCACTCATTTTGAGTCTTGTTTGGTTGACCATAGAAAGGAAAGAAAAGAGAAGAAAAACTTCAAGTTCTTCAAGCTTTCTACCTCGGATCCACTTGGACCAAGAGCTGAAGTTCATCTCCTCGACGAGGGCTACGCATACGTACCAAAAAGAGTGGGTTTCACCATGAATCCAAGAGGAGACTTTGGAAAAAATCAAAGAACTTTGAGGTAGGGTTCTTCTTACCTTGGTTTTATTCCTCTTATTTGGGGCTGTTTTAGGGGCCGAAACTATGGACTGTTTTGGGGATGAAATGAAAGACCATTTTTGGGTTAAAATATGGATTGCTATGTGGTTGTATTTTGGACTGAATTTGGGACTGTTTTATAGCTGAAATATGGACTGTTATATGGCGTGATATCAAGTTACTCGGTATCCAAGGGTATTCCGCGGGTTGATGGGTAATCAACGGACCCCTGAATTTTGGAGTATCATAGATTGGTATCAGAGCATAAGTATACGATTTACCTAGGGCTTGATGGGCATGAGTTTAGACCATTGCATTCATTGTGCATTTCATGTTATGTGCTATGTGTTATGTGAATTGTATACATGGTAAAAGGCATATGGAAAAGAGAAACACTAGGATTAGAAAACATAACCTTGGGTTCGGAAAAAGAAATTAACGGTATAGTTCTATGTGTAAATGTCTACTAGTAGGTGGCACATGTACTACTAGTGAAACAAGGAGGAAAATCTTCAAGTTTAAATATTTGATCCCTAACTTGGGATATTAAGTAATTGATCTATTGCTATCTTATGTGTGTGTAGTGTGTAGATGGCAACTAAATAATCTATTGCTATCTTATGTGTGTGTAGATGGCAACTAGAGGAAGTGGATGTCGGGGTGGACGGAACAACCAACCACTACCACCGACCTTTGACCAACAAGCCTTCATGGAGGCTATTGGTGCGGCGGCGGCTACCATTGCACAAGCTAGTGCTACGGCCGCTACTATTACACAGACAGGTGCAAGTGGGAGTCAAGGAGGTTCAAGTCACCTCTAGAAATTCAAGGCACACAATCCTCCGATCTTTTTGGGAGGGGCGGATCCTATGGTGGCTGATCATTGGTTCCAACAAATGGACAAGATCTTGAGGGCTATGAAGATTACCACCGATGCCACGAAGATAACGCTAGGTACTTTTCAGCTAAAGGGAGAATCCCAGGTGTGGTGGGATTGGGTCAAGGACTCAAGGAATTTGGAGACCATGACTTGGGCAGAGTTCAAGGAGCTCTTTATGAGCAAATATTTCCCCGCACCTGCTAGACATGCAAAGGCCTGGGAGTTCCTAGACCTCAAACAATGAACGATGTCAGTGATGGAATACGTGGCTAAGTTCACGGAATTTGCACGTTTCGCTGATGATTATGTGGCCAAAGTGAGGAAGTTCGAAGATGGCTTGAAGTTGTCCATTCGAGGCAAGATTGTGGGTCTTCTTCTACAAGACTTGGACTTAATGGTCGCCACAGTAATGGCCATTGAAAGAGAGGTGGATGATGCACGGAACATCCGGGAGGCGGGTGTGAAAGATAAGAAGAAGGAAGGTCAATCCTCTTCTTCTAGTGTAGGGAAGAAAGCAGAAGACTTCTGCTCCGCAGGGGCATCAAGGGCAGGGTCGCGACTATCAAGGCCAAGGTCAATCTTCCCAAGGCGAGAGAAACTTTAGGACTACGTATCAGGCAGGTCAAAAGACTTGCTATCATTGTTATCAGCCGGGCAACGTGAGGAAAGATTGTCCCCAGCGACAGGGATCCCAGTCCCAGTCTTCAGTGGGGTACTCACAGATGCACTATATTCCTCCCTACCCTACCATGGGCCAGGGGAGCCATTATCAGTACCAGGGCACTGCACAAGGCCCCACTACTTCACGTGCGGGGACTCCGCAAGCAGGCCAAATGGGCCAGGGCATGGGTCAAGGCTGAGGACAGGGCTCACAAGCCAGTACTTCGGGGACCCAGGGGCGTGTCTACGCCATGATACCACAGGCTGAGCCGGCAGATTCGTCGGTGATACAGGGTATATTTCTACTCTCTCGCTTATGGGTTAGAGTATTGTTTGATTCTGGTGCATCACATTCTTTTATTGATGCATCTTGTGTGAAAGACTTGGGCTTAGAGGTTGAGACCTTGGAAGAGCCATTGCATGTAAGTTCTCCCCTAGGAGCTAGGGTGAGAGTTGATCAGATATGCCGGGATTGTGAGCTAGAGATTTCGGGGATTCTACTCACTGTAGACCTTAAAGTTATGGACATATCAGAGTTTGATGTTATCCTTGGTATGGACTGGTTGACGGCACACCGTGCTGTTATTGATTGTGATCGTAAAAGGGCCACTGTTTTTACTCTGGAGGGGGTTTGTTTCAAGTTCCAGGGGAAAAAGCATGATGTTTTACCCTAAGCAGTGTACGATTCTCGATGGCACGGGCAGTTGATGAGTTGGCTTACGAGCCTTACTTTGGAGGATGAGGTGAGACAGGAGTTGGGTCTACCTTGGGTGATTTGTGAATATGAGGATATTTTTTCAGATGAACTATCGGAATTACCTCCACATAGGGATGTAGACTTCACCATTGAGTTACATTCTTGTACATCGCCCATTTCTATGACTCCACATAGGATGGCGCCTGTTGAGTTGCAAGAACTCAAGGTCCAATTGCACGACTTGTTGGACAGGGGTTTTATTAGGCCGAGCACCTCACCTTGGGATGCTCCAGTATTGTTTGCCAAGAAGAAGGACAAGACCTTTCAATTGTGTATAGATTATCGGTAGTTAAATCGGGTTACTATCAAGAATAGGTACCCTTTGCCGAGGATTGATGACTTGTTTGATCAGCTGAGAGAGCGCGAGTCTACTCCAAGATAGATCTTCGCACCGATTACCATCAGTTAAGAGTTAGGGAGGAAGATATCCCTAAGACGGAGTTCAGAACGCGATATGGGCATTTTGAGTTCACAGTCATGCCGTTCAGATTTTGAGTTCACAGGCATTCCAGGAGTTGAAGAGGAGGCTGACATCAGCTCCTATTCTGATAGTTTCGGAAAGGGGACAGAGGTACACAGTGTATTGTGATGCCTCGAAGGACGGACTCGGTTGTGTGTTGATGCAGTCCAGGAGGGTGGTGGCTTATGGTTCTCAGTAGTTAAAGAATCACGAGCAGAATTACCCCACGCACGACATGGAGTTGGCGGCCATTGTCTTTGCTTTGAAGGCTTGGCGCCACTATTTATACGGTGAACAATTTGAGGTGTTTTCGGATCACAAAAGTCTGAAGTACATCTTTACACAGCGGGACCTCAATATGAGGCAACACAGGTGGATGGAGTTTTTGGAGGATTATGACTTCATTTTGCATTACCATCTTGGTAAGGCAAATGTGGTGGCTGATGCACTCAGCCGGAAGTCATGGGGAGTCGTGGCTAGTGTGACTTCCCGGGAGCGGCAGATGCTCGAGACTGTGGGACAGTTCGGGCTGCGTTACATGGGGCAGACTTAGGGTACTTTGGGGAGTTTAGTGGCTACACCTTCCCTACTGAGCAAAGTGATTGAGTCCCGGGGACAGGATGCAGAGTTATCATTCATCAGGGACCGAGCACGATTAGGTACAGGTGACGAAGGCTAGGCCATTCACTCGGATGGTAGTCTTCAGTTTAGGGGAAGGATTGTGGTTCCCCAATCTGCGGAACTCAGAGAGGAGATTCTTAGAGAGTTCCATTGTTCCTGTTTTGCGGTGCATCTAGGTGGCACGAAGATGTATCATGATCTTTGTCGCCAGTATTATTGGAGTGGGATGAAGAGAGACGTTGAGAATTGTGTTAGTCGATGTCTCACGTGTCAGCAGGTGAAAGCCGAACACCAGAGACCAGCAGGGTTACTCCAGCCTTTGGAGGTAGCTGAGTGGAAGTGGGAGCATGTCACGATGGATTTTGTGACTCACTTACCACGGACATCGCGGGGGTCATGATGCGATATGGGTGATAGTGGACCGGCTTACGAAGTCGGCACACTTTTTGGCAGTGCGAATGACCTTCACATTGGAGGAATTCTGCAGGTTATACATACGGGAGATTGTTCAGTTGCATGGGGTACCCGTATCTATAGTATCGGATCGGGATCCCAGGTTTACAGCTCATTTTTGGGAGAGTTTTTAGCAAGTCATAGGAACACGGTTGATGATGAGCACTGTTTTTCATCCCCAGACAGACGGTTAGTCAGAGAAGACCATCCACACTTTGGAGAACATGCTACGGGCATATGTCCTAGATCTCAAGGGTAGTTGGGAAGAGCACTTACCCTTAGTGGAGTTTGCCCACAACAACAGTTATCAGATGAACATACATATAGCACCATATGAGGCACTATATGGGAGGCCTTGTCGATATCTGGTTTGTTGGACAGAGGTGGGAGAGAGACTCTCTACGGGTTCGGATTTGGTTAGGGACACCTCTGAGAATGTGGACTTGATACGGAAGCGTCTCCTCACGGCTCAGAGCCGACAGAAGAGCTATGCCGACAAACGGTGGCGACCTCTAGAGTTTGAGGTGGGAGATCACGTCTTCTTGAAGGTGATGCCTAAGAGATGAATGGTCCGGTTTGGTAAGCAGGGAAAGCTATCGTCGAGGTATATTGGGCCCTTTGAGGTACTCGAGAGGGTGGGTGCAGTGGCTTACCGATTGGCGTTACCGCCAAACCTATCAGGTGTTCATGTTGTATTCCATGTCTCTATGCTCCGGAAATACACCCCGGACCCGACTCATGTGGTGGATTGGGGAGAGCTTGTTGTTGATGCTGATGGGACCTTCGAGGAAGGACCGGTGCGCATCATGAATAGTTGGAAACAGGTTTTACGAGGCAAGACCGTGCGGCTAGTGAAAGTGTTGTGGCAGCACCAGGGACTAGAGGAAGTGACATGGGAGCGCGAAGACACCATCCATACCAATTATCCCTTCTTATTTGATGACGGAAGTACATTCTTATAGTCACTTAGCATTATTTGACTACTGCATATGCATGTGATTGTATGTGCATGTGTATGTGAATTTTGAGAACAAAATTCTTTTAAGAAGGGAATAATGTAAAACTCGAAAAAAATTTAAATTTTTTTTTTTGGGAAAAAGGGTAAAATGGTAATTTGTCACTATAATGCGGGTTTAAAATTTATATTTTTCTAGAGCTCAGATGATGCAATAGAGCTTACCGTTGGATTCGTTTCGCGAAATTGAGTTGCCCTGTCAATTTTCGTCGAATTCCGAGATAGTCAAATTTTGCACATTTTACAAGACAATTGGGTGACGAATGACCTTTCAAAGGTCCCCAAAAATGAAATTTATAAAATTTCCTTATAATTGAATAAAATTTTAAATAAAATTAATTTGAACTTAATCCGAAATATAATGAATCGTTTCGAGACGAAAAATGGATCCGGAAGTCAAAATTATGCGGTGCAATTTGGACCACATATTAAGGGGGTATAAATAGGGGCAAATATCTGAAAAATCAGATATTTTCTCACCCATTTTTGAGTCTTGTTTGGCCGGCCATAGAAAGGAAAGAAAAGAGAAGAAAAACTTCAAGTTCTTCAAGCTTTTTACCTCGGATCTTTGAAGTTCCGTCGCTCGGATCAACTCGGATCAAGAGCTAAAGTTCATCTCCTCGACGAGGGCTACGCGTACGTACCAAAAATAGTGGGTTTCACCAAAGATCCAAGATGAGACTTTGGAGAAAATCAAAACTTTGAAGTTGTTTTGGTATTATAGAAGTTCTCTACACTTCTATTGAGGTAGGGTTCTTCTTACCTTGGTTTTATTCGGCTCCTTTGGGGCTGTTTTAGGGTCGTTTTAGGGGTTGAAACTATGGACTGTTTTGGGGTTGAAATGATGGACCATTTTTGGGTTAAAATATGGACTGCTATGTGGTTGTATTTTGGACTGAAATTGGGACTGTTTTATGGCCTATTTTGTGGCTGAAATATGGACTGTTATATGACGTGATATCGAGTTACTCAATATCCAAGGGTATTCCGAGGGTTGATAGGTAATCAACGGACCCCTGAATTTTGGGGTGCCACAAAAAATGACACCCTAGCAAGTAAACCAACCAAAAACGACCGTAGAGCTTCCAGAAAGACCCCACTTCTATGGTGAAAGTTTAGAAACTGGGCCACAGAAAAGCAATGAAGAAGAAGAAGCAGAACTTAGACGTTTTAATCTCGGTGGAGTTGTGACAAAAAACTACAAAGTTATGAATAATAAACACAATATGGTAGGCATGTGAATCATTTCAACTGTAATTTATCAATTTTTTGAAGAAACTATAGATGGGTAGTGCACCTTCCAGACTAGTTGACGACTTCAAAACAGTTGGTGTAACATCTCTTGGTTCCTCCAGAACTGCAAAAAGTATATAATCATTATAAACAAGTGACAGACTGCTTACTGTATCAAAGAAGTTTTTATGCTTCAGTGAGGAGATATGATTAATAAAATTGGTCCCTCCATATAATGTTAAATTTCATGCTTCAATGTCATATAATGATGGGGTGATTAGAAAAATCATTTACTTGGATTAACAAGATTTGCATATCATCAAAATATATCTTTTGCTTGACATCTTGTAGAGAAACTAACTGACAAACAACTAGAAATTTGAATGTAACCGGTGAGAACTTATATAATAAAAATGATAGAGCACAAGAAGTCTGAAAAAATTTTACCGCTTGGGATTGGCTTTGGATAAAGGCTAAAGCAAAGAATATTTTCTCTTTCGAAAAGATTACTTGATGAAATGGTTCCATAGTCTTAAGAACAAGACTACGGTACCGGAACCTATAAATTTTACAATTTTTATGGGCCAAGTTATAACTTTTATCATAACTTGCTATCAATCCTAATTTATAATATAAAATAGGTTAGGTTTCAATAAGTCTATGTAAGTGTCTCACATAGATTCATCCAATGGCCACCAACATATCTTTCAAAATCATTTCCATTGCACCCCTAGTATTTTTAAAATTGATCTCACATTACTACAAAAGTTATAAAAAAAACCAACAAAATTTGTAATTGTGGTGAGTGATGGCGGTTGTTTTCGGCGAAAGGGTTCGGCTTCTGCATGTGGGTGTGTTGGGAATGGTAACGGACTAGAGAGGGTGAAGCCAATTAGGTGTGGAATGACCTTGGTTGAGACAATTGGGGTGCTGAAATTTGTGAGGTACAAAGGTGAAAAACCAAGGAACATAGCCATGGGAGCTATGTAAAACAAAACTTTGCACCATTATTAGATTTAAAAAGCTTGAATAAACAACAAGACAAGAAGATCAAAAGATTGAGCTCCGATTATTTGGAAAAAAATAGGATTTTATTTTACTTTACTTCAAATGGAATATTAAATTTTATACATTATTAAAAGTGAGCTTTTTGTAAGTTTTTATATCCGTGTCAATAAATTAGTTTTTGACAAAAAAATAATTAATATATTACAATACTTTTAATACATTGAAAGTGTAATGTGAAAAATTAAATTTTTAAATGGATAAAATAAAAAATTTAAAACTTTTAAGGTGCAACCCTATTATTGAAAATTATTAATTTGACTTAATTAATGGGTAAATTATACTAATAGTCCTTGAGGTTTACCATTTGTTGAAATTTAGTCCTTAAAGTTTTAGTTTTATAAATTTATCCCTAAAGTTCACACATTGGACTGATATAGTCCTTTGCCCTAACTGGCGTCTAAATCAATAATAGAAAATCATCACATGCTATGCATGCGACTATAGTTAAGGATAATTTTGTCATTGTCCAACAATCTCTATAGCCAAACACTCTTATTACACTTAAGAACAACACTAGACATTAACTCAAACATCCTCCTTCTTCTTCCTCACTTTATTTTTCTATTTCCCTCGACACAGGCAACACACATGATAAGTCAAATACACACAACATCTCCCCCTTTCTATCTCTCTAATTTTTTTTCTTTATGCACAACATCTTGCTAAAAAACAAAACCAGCAACACCCCATTCCAAAAAAAACCCAACACTTATCTCTCTCTCAAAATTTTCTTTATGCACAACATTCCCCTTCCCCGAAAAAAATAAAAAAAAGGCCTATCCAAAAAAACACACATCACCTATCTCTCTCTGAATTTTTTCTTTACGCACAACATCCTCCCTCCCAAAAACACCCCCTTCAAAAAAAAAACCCAACACCTCTCTCTTTCTCCGTGAACAACTATTTCTCCAATTAATATCTCGACCACCAAACCACCATCACACCATCATTAAATCTATAAGGACATCTTCATTCCTTACTCAAAATCAAATTCAAACTTAAATTTGAATAAAAAAATGTACAAAAATTATCTCAAATCTTTTGACTCGAACTTATATTAAATGAGGGAAAACTTTTTTTTTACCCAAATTGAAGAAATATCAAATCTTTTACTCAAAATTTTGAGCCAAAATAGACATTCTATAACATCTGTGTTTTGTCAACTTCCGGACCTTCTAAGCCATAGAAACTCATTCTCTGTTGTCTGCAAACTAATATAATTGTTTGATGTTGCTTCTTCAATTAGGTTACCCGATCCGACCCGAGAATGGATTTGCTTCCTTTCCAACCAGTGTTAGTTGAAATGTCACCCTTACATTAAACATTTAGTAGTTAGGTTTAGCTTTGGAGTACTCTGGTTAACATTCCAATTAAACAAATTTTTTTTCTCAAAAGGATTGTTTACGTTGAGTGCTAGTGCTAGGAAAGGGAAAGGAAGATCCAAGCTCCACCTGCATGTGCGAGTGCAACTGAGAAAAGAGCCAAGCTCTGGCATAAGGTCACAAAATTACATCTAGACTCCTTTAAGTACGTCTTTTAATCATTTAAACCCCTGATATTTAAAATATTATACATAAATCTCTTAAAGTTTGTACGCTTATAATACTTAAACTCTTGCCATCAATGTGCGTTAGTATATATGTTAATAAATTATATCTAGACCCCTTAAATTTTATAAGTATATAACCCTTAGACTTCACAAATTTAAAATATTACATTTAGACCACTTATTGGTTATAGAATTAACAAAATTTATTAAGCGACCAAATTACTCCAATTAAAGATAAAAGATATTGTGTTCAGTACGGTTTGACCCCTTATTTGATTTTTTAATTTTATTCCAATGGATAGTATAATTGTATACTAATTAAAAAATTTTAAAGAAAAAATTGGGTTTTGATTTTTGATTTTATTTCAATAAATGATATAATAGAATATGAATTTTGGTTATAAAATTTTAAATATTTGATATTCTATCTCTAATTAGAGTATTTTTTTATCTAAGTAGAATATTTTAAACTTGAGAGATTTAAATATATACTTAAAAATTTTGGCGGGTATGAGTATAATTTATTAATCGATAGACTAACGAACATTTTATGGCAGGAGTCTTAAGTGTTACACGTATACTAATCTTAAGTGATCTATATATAATATTTAAAATATCAGGGGTCTAAGTGATTAAATGACAAATTTCAAGGGGTCTCAATATAGCCCCTATACTTTGAGGCGGCAGTGAAATACCCCTCTACTTTTAAAAATTATAAAACAAGAATATCATAATTTAATAAATAAATTAAATAAAAAATAAAATTTCATGCACAAATATGTGAAAATTTATTATATTTTGAACTATATTTTGTCTGAAAATGACAATTATAATTTATAAGGTTAATTGCAAAATCACTCTTGTACTTAAGCACGGAAGTAAATGACTCGACTTAACTTTAAACTTTTGTACTAAAATTCCTTGAACTTATGACCAAATTGTAAAAGTGGATGTCTATCACATAACTCGTAAAAATACCAAAATACTATTACTATTTTATTCAATGTTCATATAAATGTCATCACTTAATCTAAACACCATCTCTACTTCTCCCTCTCCCATTTGGGTATCTTTTTTTTCTCTCCTTCCCTTCTCCCATACCCAAGTCTCTTTCTTTCCTTTCTCTTTGAATTTTTTTCTACTCTTTCCGTCCAATTCTTTTTTTTTTTTTGAAAAGCTTTCTCCTCCTTTTTATTCCTTCTATATTTATTAATGTGCTTCCTTCATGACTCACTACTCAACTTCCAAGTTGTGTACACATAACCACGCATAACCCATATGTATCTCTATTTAGCTACTACCTCCACCTTCTTAGTTTTGTTTTTTGTTTATAATTCATAATAAAAATCAACACCCTTGAAAATTCCACCCTTTATATATTTAATTGTTTTCAAGAGAGTCTCTTTTTATATAAGTTTATATTTATTTATTGGATGGGGGCATTACTCTCGCTCTCTCCCCTTTCCCCTCTCATCTCATGGTAACCGACAATGATGCTTATACATAGCAAGAGTTTCTCAACAGTGAAGACCAAACAACAAAACACGATCATTTGAATAAGACCAATATTCTATATACATGTATTTCTAAAATTTGGAAGGTTTTCAAATAGGGATACTTTTTGGAGTAATATACGTGTTGCCAACAAGCACCAATGTTTGCGATACAAGACATATGCTGATTACTTAAAGGAGTTGAAGTGAAAATTCTCACATCGTGACCCATGACAAAAATTCTTCCTATCAAATTTGCTAATCCCAAAGCTAAAATATTCACTGAAATACCATACAAACACAAATCAATGACCAATATACATACAAACCTTTGGGACTCAAAGTTAACTGGTAGTTGATAAAACAGTATACGCTCAACAAACTTGTAACACGAAAGACAAAAGCAGTCATTTTTTGGTAACTCCTATGTAACCATTTTTTGGTAATCCATGAGCTCACCTGCAGCAATTATGGGTTCAAACTCCACAAGACGCCCTACTCTGTTCACTTCTATTACCCAATCAATGAAACCCAAAACAACCAAGGATGAGCAATTTAAGATCATAATGATAAACTACATCCAATTAAAATAAAAGATCATTCTAAGGTTCAACCTCCATTAATTTTTTTTGTTGTGTCTGTGGACAAAGCTCTAGAGGTTACATAGGAGTTATATCTACATCTTCAAATATTTGCATTGCAGCAGAATTTGGAGAAAACCCCACGATTTTCTGTTGAGCAAAAAATTGTCTTTTTCAATTACCCTTATACAGATGTTGTCACATCTATACCCAAATGCTACTTGAAATTGACATAGAAAAAGGGAGGATGAGAAGGAGGAGAAAAAGAAAGAGTTAGTAGACGAAGAAAAAGAATGAGAAAGAGGAGGAGAAGAAGAAAGAAGAGAGCGGAGGAAGGAGGAGAAAAAGCAAAAGGAGGGAGGAGAAGGAGAAAAAGAATAAGGAGGAAAAAAGAGAGGAGAAAAAGAAGAAGGAGGACATCTCGATCACCAAACCACCATCACACCATTATCAAATCTATAAGGATATCTTCATTCATTACTCAAAATCAAATTCAAACTTAAATTTGAATAAAAAATGTACAAAAATTATCATTAATCTTTTGACTCAAACTTATATTAAATGAAGGAAAACTTTTTTTTTTACTCAAATTGAGGAAATATCAAATCTTTTACTCGAAATTTTGAGTCAAAATAGACATTCTATAACATCTCTGTTTCGACAATTTCCGGATTTTCTACGCTTTGGAAACTCATTCTCTGTTGTCTGCAAACTTACATAATTGTTTGATTTTGCTTATTCTATACCATCTGTGTTCGACTTCTTTTTCAAGTTATTGAAACCCAACAAATTGACGAGTAAGTCGTCTAAATTTTGACATCAATAGTAATAATTATGATTTTTTTTAAAAAAAATTAAATTTTATTTTAAATTCTATTTCAATAAGTGACACAATAGAACATGAATTTTGATTATAAAATTTAAAATATTTGATATTTTATCTTTAATTAAAATATTTTTAATTTAAGTGTAATATTTTAAACTTGAAGACTCAAGTTTTACTGTTACACACGTTTTTAAATTTTATTAGAAGATATAAGCGTAATTTATTAATGTAACAAATTTAACCGTTACAGTACAAATCTGTTCACTCAGCTCTCTCTCTCTATTTAAAGCCTTCGGTAGTCTCATTAATTGCAAAATCTGTGCATTAATATCTCTCTCTCTCCCTCTCAATTTAAATCCCTTCGGTAGGCTCCTTAATTTCCAAATCTGTGCATTAATCTCCCGCTCCCTCTGTCTCTCTCAACCCTCACCCGAAAACGCTCGCCCAGAGACGGTGTCGCCTAGTTTCCAAATCTATAAGTCTCCACGCTTTCTTTTTCACCGCCTCTCTTCTTTTCTGCAACTCTCTCTCAACCTCCAGCCGAAAACCCCCATCCCATAAACTCTCTCCCCCGAAAACACCCCATCCCATACACTCTCTCTTTCTCCCCTGAAAACACCCCATCCCATACACTCTCTGTTTCTCCCCTGAAAACACCCCACCCATAAACTTTGGCCAAAATCGATTGGATGGGGACTAAATTTGGGAACATTCATGCTTCGGGATCACAATGTTACGAGTTGCAACATATGATGAAGGTTTGTAATGAGTTTGTTCAAAACTTTTCCAAATCTGTAACATGCCATCCAGTGCCTCCAGGTTTGAATTCTTTAATCTGATTCAATCTCTCTCTCTCTCTCTCTCTCTCTGTGGCCGACTCTTGTTTTCGCGTTTGAAATATGATTGGAAGTCAAAAACAGAGCATCACCGTGATTCCGACGGAAGGCAAATAGCGGATTTGTGGTTGTCAACGTACATGTATAAATCATTAGATTCATAGAATTTTCGTTACATGATTTTCGCAGATTTCGTTTTTGTTCCCTGTTTCTGATTTATTTTTCTATTTTCACATTGTCTTCATAATTTATCATACTATTATGTTTATAATTCTTTGTTACCCAGTAACTACATAAATCCCTTTATTTTATTTTTTCCTTCTTATTTTCGGAACTCGATATTATTATGAATGATGAACAGCCGTTATATTTTGGAATGAGAAATACTGATTTCAATGGCCGCCAAGAATGTGATTGAAGACTTGAATATGATTACACACACATGGCAAAACTACTGAAACCCTTTAGTTTCTAAAATACAATTATTGTAGTTATTTATGTGTTTTTTCTAGTATTTTTTGGTTTGGCCTTATTGAGTGTCACGGAGGACGATATTGTGTGATTGACTTTCTTTCTTTTGGTTAGAGTTTTTTTCCATGGATTTTCTCTCAATTGCTGTTGATTCTGCCCTATGATGCTTTAGTAATATTGTGGATGTGCTGAAATGGATTGCAGCAATTCCGATTGAATTACTTATGCTCGATTTTTTTTTTTTTTTAAAACTGCACAGTGTAAATTTTGTAACTACAGTTTGAATTTGGCTACTGAGCTAGTTGTAGAAATTCCAACCTCGAAGGTTTTTTGATATGCAATTCAACAATGTTTTGGTGCTATTTTATGATTTTCCTGTTTGAGCAACGGTCAAACTTGAAAATCTTGTTTAATTGATGATGTTGCATATGCATTGCAACGCAATTTCATTACAGAATTTTAGCCTGTGATTAATCCTGCCGCCCATGTTCTTGTGTCTGGAATTGCAGATTTTGCCCATCAAAATTAAAAGGCTTGGAGGAAGTGTAGCGACATTAGCCAACTGGTTCAGTTCCTGGGTGATTATGATGACTGCACCCTTGCTCTTGTCTTGAAGCAGTGGAGGTTTGCCCCTCTCTCTCTCTCTCTCTCTCTCTATCAGCTGTTGTATAAATGGTTTAGCATTGACTTATTGCTAGTGTTCTTATAAACAGTCTCCCCCCTCCCTTCTCCTCTTTTTTCTTTGCAAAAGAATTAAAAATTCCAGTTCATCCTGGAGGACAATAATTCCATTATGTTTTTTGTTGTGAAACATATTGATTCCAAGTTTATGGCTACCATTATGTTGACTTCTAAAGCCTTCCAATTTGTTACTTTTATATTGTTCTTGATTTCTGTAACTCAGTTTGGGAGTGTTACTAGAAAGTAGAAATTTTAACGCATAAGAGTTATAAAACCTTAAGTGTTTGGGGTTTTGGGTTAAGGTTTAGGGTTTATGGTTACGGGGTTAAGGGTTAAGGATTATGGGTTTAGGGGTTAGGGATTTGGTTGCTGCTTGTTCTTGGTCTGCTGCCTGTCCTTCACTGCAGCACTACTCACGTGGTTGTTATGGCAGCTCTTGGTTTCCTTCAGCTGTCCCCTCCTAGTTCAGCTGGTTTTCAGCTCGATTTTGCTGGTTCCTCAGCTTTTCTGCTGGTGGCTTTTCCCTTTCAGCTGGTTTGCGCTGGGTTTCTCTTTGGACATGCATTGATGGTTTCTGCTGCTACTGGTTTTCTCAGCGGTTCCCTCTTGTTTCTCTATGCTTTGGCTCTGCTGGTTTCAGCTGCACCTTCAGCTGGTTTTAATGTTCTCCAGCTGGACTTTCATCTGATTTTCAGCCAGTTTCTCTGTGGCCTGAGCATGCCAACTGTGGCTTCTCACCTTTCTTGTTGTTAAAGCCTTGCTTCTTTGCTTCTTGTAATCATGGCTTTCATCAATGGTATTTCGTTTCATTCAAAAAGAAAAAAGAAAAAGGGGTTGGGGATTTGGGTTTATTGTTCTTTTCCTTCTTTTGCTCCACCCCCTCATCATTCTTCTCCTATTTTTCTCCTTTATTTTGTTATGTTTTGGATTTTCATTTTTCGTTATTGTTTTCATGTTTTGCACAACCTACAATTGCATAACATTTCTTTAATTATTTGTGCTTTGTTTGTTTTTCTATTAGATTAATTATGTTTTATTTCATTTTTTTGGATTTTTGGTTTATTGTTAGGGGTTAGGGATTAGGGTTTATTGGGAGTAGGATTTGGGATTAGAGATTAGAGATTAGGGATTAGGGATTAGAGATTAGGATTAGGGATTACGAATTAGGGGTTAGGTATTTGGGTTTATTGTTGTTTTGCTTCTTTTGCTCCACCTCCTCATCATTTTTATCCTATTTTTCTCTTTTATTGCTTTTGTTATGTTTTGGATTTTTATTTTTATGTGCGTAACTAATCTAATGTGTATTTTGATTTCAGTTGTTAGTGGAATGGACGAGATAAGCTTGAAAATGAAATTTAGGGGCCAAAAGATAAGTATATCTATTTGTGCAAATTTGATTGGCTTTCTTTTACATATGAAATGTGTTTTACACATGACTATTTTTACATCTTCTTGTGTTTCTTAGTTGTTATGATCATTGTTTCTATTATTTTCAATTCTCAACACTCATTATCTTACTTTTTGCATTTCATTTTTCGTTATTGTTTTCATGTTTTACACAACCTATAATTACAAAAGATTTCTTTGATTATATGTGCTTTGTTTACTTTTTTAGCTTGTCGGTTTATAGTTAGGGGTTGGGAATTAGGGCTTAGGGAGTAGGGGTTTGAGATTAGGGATTAGCAATTAGGGCTTTAGAAATTAGGGAAATGTGAAATGTGTTTTGCACATGACTATTTCTACATCTTCTTGTGTTTCTTATTTGTTATGATCATTGTTTCTATTATTTTCAATTCCTAACACTCTCATTATTCCATTGTTTGTTTTTCATTATTCGTTATTGTTTTCATGTTTTACACAACCAATAATTGCATAGCATTTGTTTTATTATATGTGTTTTGTTTGCTTATCTATTAGATTAATTATGTTTTATTTCCTTTTTTTAGATTGTCGGTTTACAGTTAGGGGTTGGGGCTTAGGGAGTAGGGATTTGGGCTATAGAGATAAGGGATTAGGGGTTCGGGATTTGGGTTTATTGTTCTTTTGCTCCACCTCTTCTTCCTTCTTATCCCATTTTTTTCTTTTATTGTTTTTGTTATGTTTTGGATTTTCTTTTTTTATGTGCGTAACTAATCTAATGTGTACTTTGATTTCAGTTGTTAGTGGAATGGACGAGATAAGCTTGAAAGCGGAGTTTAAGAGCGAAAAGATAAGTATATCTATTTGTGCAAATTTGATTGACTTTCTTTTACATATGAAATGTGTTTACACATGATTATTTCTTGATCTTCTTGTGTTTCTTACTTGTTATGACCATTGTCTCTATTATTTTCAGTTCCGCACACTCTCATTAACCCACTGTTTGTTTTTCATTTTTCGTTATTGTTTTCGTGCTTTGCATAACCTATAATTGCATAACATTTCTTTGATTATATGTGCTTTGTTTGATTTTCTATTAGTTTAATTATGTTTTGTTTTCTTTTTTTGGGTTGTTGGTTTATAGTTAGGGGTGGGGGACTAGAGCTTACGGAGTAGGATTTGGGATTAGGGATTAGGGATTAGGACTTTAGAGATTAGGGATTCAGGATTAGGGATTAGGATTATGGATTATGGATTAGGGGTTCGGGATTTGAGTTTATTGTTGTTTTGCTTCTTTTGCTCCTCCTCATCATTTTTATCCTATTTTTTTCTTTTATTGTTTCTGATATGATTTGTATTTTCATTTTTATGTGAGTAACTAATCTAATGTATATTGTAATTTCAGTTGTTAGTGTAATGGACGAGATAAGCTTGCAAACGGAGTTTAAGAGCGAAAAGATAAGTATATCTATTTATGCAAATTTGATTGCCTTTCTTTTACATGTGAAGTTTGTTTTGCACATGACTATTTGTACATCTTCTTGTGTTTCTTACTTGTTATGATCATTGTTTCTATTATTTTCAATTCCGCGCATTCTTATTAAACCACTATTTGCTTTTCATTTTTCGTTATTGTTTTCATGTTTTGCACCACCTATATTTGCATAGTATTTCTTTGATTATATGTGCTTTGTTTACTTTTCTATTAGTTTAATTATGTTGTTTTCTTTTTTTGGGTTGTTGGTTTATAGTTAGGGGTGGGGGACTAGAGCTTAGGGGGTAGGATTTGGGATTAGGGATTAGGGATTAGGACTTTAGAGATTAGGGATTCGGGATTAGAGACTAGGGATTAGGGATTAGGGTTTACGGATTATGGATTAAGGGTTAGGGGTTCGGGATTTAGGTTTTTTGTTATTTTGCTTCTTTTGCTCCTTCTCCACATCATTTTTATCCTATTTTTTTTCTTTTATTGTTTCTGATATGTTTTGGATTTTTATTTTTATGTGCGTAACTAATCTAATGTGTATTGTGATTTCAGTTGTTTGTGGAATGGACGAGATAAGCTTGCAAACGGAATTTAGGAGCGAAAAGATAAGTATATGTATTTATGCAAATTTGATTGCCTTTCTTTTACATGTGAAATTTGTTTTGCACGTGACTATTTCTACATCTTCTTGTGTTTCTTACTTGTTGTGGTCATTGTTTCTATTATTTTCAATATTGGGCATTCTTATTAAACTACTATTTGCTTTTCATTTTTTGTTATTGTTTTCATGTTTTGCATAACCTATAATTGCATAACATTTCTTTGATTATATGTGGTTTGTTTGCCTTTCTATTAGATTAATTATGTTTTGTTTCCTTTATTTGGGTTGTTGGTTTATAGTTAGGGGTTGGGGATTAGGGCTTAGTGAGTAGGATTTGGGATTAGGGATTAGGGATTAGGGATTAGGAGTTAGGACTTTAGAGATTTGGGATTAGGGATTAGGGATTAGGGATTAGGTATTACGGATTAGGGGTTAGGGGTTAGGGATTTGGGTTTATTGTTGTTTTGCTTCTTTTGCTCCTCCTCTTCATTCTTATCATATTTTTTTTCTTTTATTGTTTCTGATATGTTTTGGATTTTTATTTTTTTGTGCGTAATTAATCTAATGTGTATTGTGATTTCAGTTGTTAGTGGAATTGACGAGATAAGCTTGCAAGCGGAGTTTAGGAGCAAAAAGATAAGTATATCCATTTGTGCAAATTTGATTGCTTTTCTTTTATATGTGAAATGTGTTTTACACATGACTATTTGTACATCTTATTGTGTTTTTTATTTGTTATGATCATTGTTTCTATTATTTTTAATTCCGGACAATCTCATTAACCCTGTGTTTGTTTTTTATTTTTCGTTATTGTTTTCATGTTTTGCACCACCTATAATTGCATAGCATTTCTTTGATTATATGTGCTTTGTTTGTTTTTCCATTAGTTTAATTATTTTGTTTTATTTTTTTATTGTTGGGTTAGGGGTAGGGAATTAGTAGTTAGGGGTTGGGATTAGGGATTTGGGATTAGGAGTTTTGAGATTAGGGATTAGGGATTAGGGTTTTTAGAGATTAGGGATTAGGATTACGGACTAGGGGTTAGGAATTTGGGTTTATTGTTGTTTTGCTTCTTTTGCTCCTCCTCCTCATCATTTTTATCCTATTTTTTTTCTTTTATTGTTTCTGACATGTTTTGGATTTTCATTTTTATTTGCGTAACTAATCTAATGTGTATTTTGATTTCAGTTGTTAGTGGAATGACGAGATAAGTTTGCAAGCGGAGTTTAGGAGCGAAAAGATAAGTATATCCATTTGTACTAATTTGATTGCCGTTCTTTTACATGTGAACTGTGTTTTACACATGACTATTTGTACATATTCTTGTGTTTCTTACTTGTTATGATCATTGTTTCTATTATTTTCAATTCCGGACACTCTCATTAACCCACTGTTTGTTGTTTATTTTTCGTTATTGATTTCATGTTTTGCACCACCTATTATTGCATAGTATTTTTTTGATTATATGTGCTTTGTTTGCTTTTCTATATGTTTAATTATGTTTTGTTTCCTTTTTTCAGCTTGTCAGTTTGTAGTTAGGGGTTGGGAATTAGGAGTGGGGGATTAGGGGTTAGGGATTGAGATTTGGGATTAGCGATTAGGGCTTTTAGAGATTAGGGATTAGTGATTACGAATAGGGGTTAGGAATTTGAGTTTATTGTTCTTTTGCTTCTTTTGCTCCACCTCCTCTTCATTTTTATCCTATTTTTTTATTTTATCGTTTTTGTTATGTTTTGGATTTTCATTTTTATGTGCGTAACTAATCTAATGTATACTTTGATTACAGTTGTTAAGGGAATGAACGAGATAAGCTTGAAAGCGGAGTTTAAGAGTGAAAAGATAAGTATATCTCTTTGTGCAAATTTGATTGACTTTTTTTTACATATGAAATGTGTTTTACACATGACTATTTTTGATCTTCTTGTGTTTCTTACTTGTTATGACGATTGTTTCTATTATTTTCAATTTCGGACACTCTCATTAACCCGCTGTTAGTTTTTCATTTTTCGTTATTGTTTTCATGCTTTGTACAACCTATAATTGCATAACATTTGTTTGATTATATGTGTTTTGTTTGATTTTCTAGTAGTTTAATAATGTTTTGTTTTCTTTTTTTTGGTTGTTGGTTTATAGTTAGGGGTGGGGGACTAGAGTTTACGGAGTAGGATTTGGGATTAGGGATTAGAGATTAGGGATTAAGAATTAGGGATTAGGACTAGGGATTAGGGATTAGGGATTAGGGATTAGGGATTAGGGATTAGGATTAGGGATTAGGGATTACGGATTAGGGATTTGGGGTTCGGGATTTGGGTTTATTGTTGTTGTGCTTCTTTTGCTCCTCCTCCTCATCATTTTTATCCAATTTTTTTCTTTTATTGTTTCTGATATGTTTTGGATTTTATTTTTATGTGTGTAACTAATCTAATGTGTATTGTAATTTCAGTTGTTAGTGGAATGGACGAGATAAGATTGCAAACGGAGTTTAGGAGCGAAAAGATAAGTATATCTATTTATGCAAATTTGATTGCCTTTCTTTTATGTGTAAAATTGTTATGCACATGACTATTTCTACATCTTTTTGTGTTTCTTATTTGTTATGGTCATTGTTTCTATTATTTTGCAATTTCGGGCATTCTTATTAAACCACTATTTACTTTTCATTTTTCGTTATTGTTTTCATGTTTTGCATAATCTATAATTGCATAACATTTCTTTGATTATATGCGCTTTGTTTGCTTTTCTATTAGTTTAATTATGTTTTGTTTCTTTTTTTGGGTTGTTGGTTTATAGTTAGGGGTGGGGGACTAGAGCATAGGGAGTTAGGATTTCGGATTAGAGATTAGGGATTAAGGATTAGGATTAGGACTTTGGGGATTAGGGACTAGGAATTAGGGATTAGGGGTTAGGGGTTCGGGATTTGGGTTTATTGTTGTTTTACTTCTTTTGCTCCTCCTCCTCATCATTCTTATCCTATTTTTTTCTTTTATTGTTTCTTATATGTTTTGGATTTTCATTTTTATGTGCGTAACTAATCTAATGTGTATTGTGATTTCAGTTGTTAGTGGAATAGACGAGATAAGCTTGCAAGCGGAGTTTAGGAGCGAAAAGCTAAGTATATATCCATTTGTGCAAATTTGATTGCCTTTCTTTTATGTGTAAAATGTGTTTTACACATGACTATTTGTACATCTTCTTGTGTTTCTTATTTGTTATGATCATTGTTTCTATTATTTTCAATTTCATACACTCTCATTAACCCACTATTTGCTTTTCATTTTTCGTTATTGTTTTCATGTTTTGCATAATCTATAATTGCATAACATTTCTTTGATTATATGGTTTGTTTGTTTGCTTTTCTATTAGATTAATTATGTTTTGTTTTCTTTATTTGGGTTGTTGGCTTATAGTTAGGGGTTGGGGATTAGGGCTTAGTGAGTAGGATTTGGGATTTTGGATTAGGAATTAGGGATTAGGGATTAGGAGTTAGGACTTTAGAGATTAGGGATTAGAGATTACGGATTAGGGGTTAGGGGTTAGGGGTTCGGGATTTGGGTTTATTGTTGTTTTGCTTCTTTTGCTCCTCCTCCTCATCATTCTTATCCTATTTTTTTCTTTTATTGTTTCTGATATGTTTTGGATTTTCATTTTTATGTGCGTAACTAATCTAATGTGTATTGTGATTTCAGTTGTTGGTGGAATAGACGAGATAAGCTTGCAAGCGGAGTTTAGGAGCGAAAAGCTAAGTATATATCCATTTTTGCAAATTTGATTGCCTTTCTTTTATGTGTAAAATGTGTTTTACACATGACTATTTGTACATCTTCTTGTGTTTCTTATTTGTTATGATCATTTTTTCT
Organism: Ilex paraguariensis; assembly: GCA_963454935.2. Taxonomy (NCBI): domain Eukaryota; kingdom Viridiplantae; phylum Streptophyta; class Magnoliopsida; order Aquifoliales; family Aquifoliaceae; genus Ilex; species Ilex paraguariensis. Next base: position 25,426 of record CAUOFW020002803.1, read on the forward strand.
ATTATTTTTAATTTCATACACTCTCATTAACCCACTGTTTGTTGTTCATGTTTCGTTATTGTTTTCATCTTTTGCACCACCTATAATTGCATAGCATTTCTTTGATTATATGTGCTTTGTTTGCTTTTCTATTAGTTTGATTATGTTGTTTTCTTTTTTTGGGTTGTTGGTTTATAGTTAGGGGTGGGGGACTAGAGCATAGGGAGTAGGATTTCGGATTAGAGATTAGGGATTAAGGATTAGGGATTAGGACTTTGGGGATTAGGGACTAGGAATTAGGGATTAGGGGTTAGGGGTTCGGGATTTGGGTTTATTGTTGTTTTACTTCTTTTGCTCCTCCTCCTCATCATTTTTATCCTATTTTTTTTCTTTTATTGTTTCTTATATGTTTTGGATTTTCATTTTTATGTGCGTAACTAATCTAATGTGTATTGTGATTTCAGTTGTTAGTGGAATGGACGAGATAAGCTTGCAAGCGGAGTTTAGAAGCGAAAAGATAAGTATATCCATTTGTGCAAATTTGATTGCCTTTCTTTTACATGTGAAATGTGTTTTACACATGACAATTTGTACATCTTCTTGTGTTTCTTACTTGTTATGATCATTGTTTCTATTATTTTCAATTCCGGCCATTCTTATTAAACAACTTTTTGCTTTTCATTTTTGTTATTGTTTTAATGTTTTGCATTACCTATAATTGCATAACATTTCTTTGATTATATGTGTTTTGTTTGTTTTTCTATTCGATTATTTATGTTTTGTTTCCTTTATTTGGGTTGTTGGTTTATAGTTAGTGGTTGAGAATTAGGGCTTAGTGAATAGGATTTGGGATTAGGGGTTAGGGATTAGGAGTTAGGACTTTAGAGATTAGGGATTAGGGGTTGGGATTCGGGATTTGGGATTGTTGTTGTTTTGCTTCTCCTCCTCATCATTTTTATCCTTTTTTTTTCTTTTATTGTTTCTGATATGTTTTGGATTTTCATTTTTATGTGCGTAACTAATCTAATGTGTATTGTGATTTCAGTTGTTGGTGGAATGGACGAGATAAGCTTGCAAGCGGAGTTTAGGAGCGAAAAGATAAGTATATCCATTTGTGCAAATTTGATTGCCTTTCTTTTATGTGTAAAATGTGTTTTACACATGACTATTTGTACATCTTCTTGTGTTTCTTATTTGTTATGATCATTTTTTCTATTATTTTTAATTTCATACACTCTCATTAACCCACTGTTTGTTGTTCATGTTTCGTTATTGTTTTCATCTTTTGCACCACCTATAATTGCATAGCATTTCTTTGATTATATGTGCTTTGTTTGCTTTTCTATTAGTTTGATTATGTTGTTTTCTTTTTTGGGTTGTTGGTTTATAGTTAGGGGTGGGGGACTAGAGCATAGGGAGTAGGATTTCGGATTAGAGATTAGGGATTAAGGATTAGGGATTAGGACTTTGGGGATTAGGGACTAGGAATTAGGGATTAGGGGTTAGGGGTTCGGGATTTGGGTTTATTGTTGTTTTACTTCTTTTGCTCCTCCTCCTCATCATTTTTATCCTATTTTTTTCTTTTATTGTTTCTGTATGTTTTGGATTTTCATTTTTATGTGCGTAACTAATCTAATGTGTATTGTGATTTCAGTTGTTAGTGGAATGGACGAGATAAGCTTGCAAGCGGAGTTTAGGAGCGAAAAGATAAGTATATCCATTTGTGCAAATTTGATAGGCTTTCTTTTACTTGTGAAATGCGTTTTACACATGACAATTTGTACATCATCTTGTGTTTCTTACTTGTTATGATCATTGTTTCTATTATTTTCAATTCCGGGCATTCTTATTAAACCACTATTTGTTTTTCATTTTTCGTTATTGTTTTTATGTTTTGCATAATCTATAATTGCATAACATTTCTTTGATTATATGTGGTTTGTTTGTTTGCTTTTCTATTAGATTATTATGTTTTGTTTTCTTTATTTGGGTTGTTGGTTATAGTTAGGGGTTGGGGATTAGGGCTTAGTGAGTAGGATTTGGGATTTTGGATTATGAATTAGGGATTAGGGATTAGGAGTTAGGACTTTAGAGATTAGGGATTAGGGATTAGAGATTAGGATTAGGGGTAGGGGTTAGGGGTTAGGGGTTAGGGGTTCGGGATTTGGGTTTATTGTTGTTTTGCTTCTTTTGCTCCTCCTCCTCATCATTCTTATCCTATTTTTTTTCTTTTATTGTTTCTGATATGTTTTGGATTTTCATTTTTATGTGCGTAACTAATCTAATGTGTATTGTGATTTCAGTTGTTGGTGGAATAGACGAGATAAGCTTGCAAGCGGAGTTTAGGAGCGAAAAGCTAAGTATATATCCATTTTTGCAAATTTGATTGCCTTTCTTTTATGTGTAAAATGTGTTTTACACATGACTATTTGTACATCTTCTTGTGTTTCTTATTTGTTATGATCATTGTTTCTATTATTTTCAATTCCGGGCATTCTTATTAACCACTATTTGTTTTTCATTTTTCGTTATTGTTTTTATGTTTTGCATAATCTATAATTGCATAACATTTCTTTGATTATATGTGGTTTGTTTGTTTGCTTTTCTATTAGATTAATTATTTTTGTTTTCTTTATTTGGGTTGTTGGTTTATAGTTAGGGGTTGGGGATTAGGCTTAGTGAGTAGGATTTGGGATTTTGGATTAGGAATTAGGGATTAGGGATTAGGAGTTAGGACTTTAGAGATTAGGGATTAGGGATTAGAGATTACGGATTAGGGGTTAGGGGTTAGGGGTTCGGGATTTGGGTTTATTGTTGTTTTGCTTCTTTTGCTCCTCCTCCTCATCATTCTTATCCTATTTTTTTTCTTTTATTGTTTCTGATATGTTTTGGATTTTCATTTTTATGTGCGTAACTAATCTAATGTGTATTGTGATTTCAGTTGTTGGTGGAATAGACGAGATAAGCTTGCAAGCGGAGTTTAGGAGCGAAAAGCTAAGTATATATCCATTTTTGCAAATTTGATTGCCTTTCTTTTATGTGTAAAATGTGTTTTACACATGACTATTTGTACATCTTCTTGTGTTTCTTATTTGTTATGATCATTTTTTCTATTATTTTTAATTTCATACACTCTCATTAACCCACTGTTTGTTGTTCATGTTTCGTTATTGTTTTCATCTTTTGCACCACCTATAATTGCATAGCATTTCTTTGATTATATGTGCTTTGTTTGCTTTTCTATTAGTTTGATTATGTTGTTTTCTTTTTTTGGGTTGTTGGTTTATAGTTAGGGGTGGGGGACTAGAGCATAGGGAGTAGGATTTCGGATTAGAGATTAGGGATTAAGGATTAGGGATTAGGACTTTGGGGATTAGGGACTAGGAATTAGGGATTAGGGGTTAGGGGTTCGGGATTTGGGTTTATTGTTGTTTTACTTCTTTTGCTCCTCCTCCTCATCATTTTTATCCTATTTTTTTCTTTTATTGTTTCTTATATGTTTTGGATTTTCATTTTTTTGTGCGTAACTAATCTAATGTGTATTGTGATTTCAGTTGTTAGTGGAATGGACGAGATAAGCTTGCAAGCGGAGTTTAAAGCGAAAAGATAAGTATATCCATTTGTGCAAATTTGATAGGCTTTCTTTTACTTGTGAAATGCGTTTTACACATGACAATTTGTACATCATCTTGTGTTTCTTACTTGTTATGATCATTGTTTCTATTATTTTCAATTCCGGGCATTCTTATTAAACCACTATTTGCTTTTCATTTTTCGTTATTGTTTTTATGTTTTGCATAATCTATAATTGCATAACATTTCTTTGATTATATGTGGTTTGTTTGTTTGCTTTTCTATTAGATTAATTATGTTTTGTTTTCTTTATTTGGGTTGTTGGTTTATAGTTAGGGGTTGGGGATTAGGGCTTAGTGAGTAGGATTTGGGATTTTGGATTAGGAATTAGGGATTAGGGATTAGGAGTTAGGACTTTAGAGATTAGGGATTAGGGATTAGAGATTACGGATTAGGGGTTAGGGGTTAGGGGTTAGGGGTTAGGGGTTCGGATTTGGGTTTATTGTTGTTTTGCTTCTTTTGCTCCTCCTCCTCATCATTCTTATCCTATTTTTTTTCTTTTATTGTTTCTGATATGTTTTGGATTTTCATTTTTATGTGCGTAACTAATCTAATGTGTATTGTGATTTCAGTTGTTGGTGGAATAGACGAGATAAGCTTGCAAGCGGAGTTTAGGAGCGAAAAGCTAAGTATATATCCATTTTTGCAAATTTGATTGCCTTTCTTTTATGTGTAAAATGTGTTTTACACATGACTATTTGTACATCTTCTTGTGTTTCTTATTTGTTATGATCATTTTTTCTATTATTTTTAATTTCATACACTCTCATTAACCCACTGTTTGTTGTTCATGTTTCGTTATTGTTTTCATCTTTTGCACCACCTATAATTGCATAGCATTTCTTTGATTATATGTGCTTTGTTTGCTTTTCTATTAGTTTGATTATGTTGTTTTCTTTTTTTGGGTTGTTGGTTTATAGTTAGGGGTGGGGGACTAGAGCATAGGGAGTAGGATTTCGGATTAGAGATTAGGGATTAAGGATTAGGGATTAGGACTTTGGGGATTAGGGACTAGGGATTAGGGATTAGGGGTTAGGGGTTAGGGGTTCGGGATTTGGGTTTATTGTTGTTTTACTTCTTTTGCTCCTCCTCCTCATCATTTTTATCCTATTTTTTTCTTTTATTGTTTCTTATATGTTTTGGATTTTCATTTTTATGTGCGTAACTAATCTAATGTGTATTGTGATTTCAGTTGTTAGTGGAATGGACGAGATAAGCTTGCAAGCGGAGTTTAGGAGCGAAAAGATAAGTATATCCATTTGTGCAAATTTGATAGGCTTTCTTTTACTTGTGAAATGCGTTTTACACATGACAATTTGTACATCATCTTGTGTTTCTTATTTGTTATGATCATTGTTTCTATTATTTTCAATTCCGGGCATTCTTATTAAACCACTATTTGCTTTTCATTTTTCGTTATTGTTTTTATGTTTTGCATAATCTATAATTGCATAACATTTCTTTGATTATATGTGGTTTGTTTGTTTGCTTTTCTATTAGATTAATTATGTTTTGTTTTCTTTATTTGGGTTGTTGGTTTATAGTTAGGGGTTGGGGATTAGGGCTTAGTGAGTAGGATTTGGGATTTTGGATTAGGAATTAGGAATTAGGGATTAGGGATTAGGAGTTAGGACTTTAGAGATTAGGGATTAGAGATTACGGATTAGGGGTTAGGGGTTAGGGGTTCGGGATTTGGGTTTATTGTTGTTTTGCTTCTTTTGCTCCTCCTCCTCATCATTCTTATCCTATTTTTTTTCTTTTATTGTTTCTGATATGTTTTGGATTTTCATTTTTATGTGCGTAACTAATCTAATGTGTATTGTGATTTCAGTTGTTGGTGGAATAGACGAGATAAGCTTGCAAGCGGAGTTTAGGAGCGAAAAGCTAAGTATATATCCATTTTTGCAAATTTGATTGCCTTTCTTTTATGTGTAAAATGTGTTTTACACATGACTATTTGTACATCTTCTTGTGTTTCTTATTTGTTATGATCATTTTTTCTATTATTTTTAATTTCATACACTCTCATTAACCCACTGTTTGTTGTTCATGTTTCGTTATTGTTTTCATCTTTTGCACCACCTATAATTGCATAGCATTTCTTTGATTATATGTGCTTTGTTTGCTTTTCTATTAGTTTGATTATGTTGTTTTCTTTTTTTGGGTTGTTGGTTTATAGTTAGGGGTGGGGGACTAGAGCATAGGGAGTAGGATTTCGGATTAGAGATTAGGGATTAAGGATTAGGGATTAGGACTTTGGGGATTAGGGGTTAGGGGTTCGGGATTTGGGTTTATTGTTGTTTTACTTCTTTTGCTCCTCCTCCTCATCATTTTTATCCTATTTTTTTCTTTTATTGTTTCTTATATGTTTTGGATTTTCATTTTTATGTGCGTAACTAATCTAATGTGTATTGTGATTTCAGTTGTTAGTGGAATGGACGAGATAAGCTTGCAAGCGGAGTTTAGGAGCGAAAAGATAAGTATATCCATTTGTGCAAATTTGATAGGCTTTCTTTTACTTGTGAAATGCGTTTTACACATGACAATTTGTACATCATCTTGTGTTTCTTACTTGTTATGATCATTGTTTCTATTATTTTCAATTCCGGGCATTCTTATTAAACCACTATTTGCTTTTCATTTTTCGTTATTGTTTTTATGTTTTGCATAATCTATAATTGCATAACATTTCTTTGATTATATGTGGTTTGTTTGTTTGCTTTTCTATTAGATTAATTATGTTTTGTTTTCTTTATTTGGGTTGTTGGTTTATAGTTAGGGGTTGGGGATTAGGGCTTAGTGAGTAGGATTTGGGATTTTGGATTAGGAATTAGGGATTAGGGATTAGGAGTTAGGACTTTAGAGATTAGGGATTAGGGATTAGAGATTACGGATTAGGGGTTAGGGGTTAGGGTTAGGGGTTCGGGATTTGGGTTTATTGTTGTTTTGCTTCTTTTGCTCCTCCTCCTCATCATTCTTATCCTATTTTTTTTCTTTTATTGTTTCTGATATGTTTTGGATTTTCATTTTTATGTGCGTAACTAATCTAATGTGTATTGTGATTTCAGTTGTTAGTGGAATGGACGAGATAAGCTTGCAAGCGGAGTTTAGGAGCGAAAAGCTAAGTATATCCATTTTGCAAATTTGATTGCCTTTCTTTTATGTGTAAAATGTGTTTTACACATGACTATTTGTACATCTTCTTGTGTTTCTTATTTGTTATGATCATTTTTTCTATTATTTTCAATTCCGGCACTCTTATTAAACCACTTTTTGTTTTCATTTTTCGTTATTGTTTTCATCTTTTGCACCACCTATAATTGCATAGCATTTCTTTGATTATATGTGTTTTGGTTTGCTTTTCTATTAGATTATTTATGTTTTTTTTCTTTATTTGGGTTGTTGGTTTATAGTTAGTGGCTGGGAATTAGGGGTTAGTGGAATAGGATTTGGGATTAGGGATTAGGGATTAGGGGTTTGGGATCGGGATTTGGGTTATTGTTGTTTTGCTTCTCCTCCTCATCATTCTTATCCTATTTTTTTTCTTTTATTGTTTCTGATATGTTTTGGATTTTCATTTTTATGTGCGTAACTAATCTAATGTGTATTGTGATTTCAGTTGTTGGTGGAATAGACGAGATAAGCTTGCAAGCGGAGTTTAGGAGCGAAAAGCTAAGTATATATCCATTTTTGCAAATTTGATTGCCTTTCTTTTATGTGTAAAATGTGTTTTACACATGACTATTTGTACATCTTCTTGTGTTTCTTATTTGTTATGATCATTTTTTCTATTATTTTTAATTTCATACACTCTCATTAACCCACTGTTTGTTGTTCATGTTTCGTTATTGTTTTCATCTTTTGCACCACCTATAATTGCATAGCATTTCTTTGATTATATGTGCTTTGTTTGCTTTTCTATTAGTTTGATTATGTTGTTTTCTTTTTTGGGGTTGTTGGTTTATAGTTAGGGGTGGGGACTAGAGCATAGGGAGTAGGATTTCGGATTAGAGATTAGGGATTAAGGATTAGGGATTAGGACTTTGGGGATTAGGGACTAGGAATTAGGGATTAGGGGTTAGGGGTTCGGGATTTGGGTTTATTGTTGTTTTACTTCTTTTGCTCCTCCTCCTCATCATTTTTATCCTATTTTTTTCTTTTATTGTTTCTTATATGTTTTGGATTTTCATTTTTATGTGCGTAACTAATCTAATGTGTATTGTGATTTCAGTTGTTAGTGGAATGGACGAGATAAGCTTGCAAACGGAGTTTAGGAGCGAAAAGATAAGTATATCTATTTATGCAAATTTGATTGCCTTTTTTTACATGTGAAATTGTTTTGCACATGACTATTTGTACATCTTCTTGTGTTTCTTACTTGTTATGATCATTGTTTCTATTGTTTTCAATTCCGGCCATTCTTATTAAACAACTTTTTGTTTTTCATTTTTGTTATTGTTTTAATGTTTTGCATTACCTATAATTGCATAACATTTCTTTGATTATATGTGTTTGTTTGCTTTTCTATTCGATTATTTATGTTTTGTTTCTTTTGATTTGGGTTGTTGGTTTATAGTTAGTGGTTGAGAATTAGGGATTAGTGAATAGGATTTGGGATTAGGGATTTGGGATTGTTGTTGTTTTGCTTCTCCTCCTCATCATTTTATCCTTTTTTTTTTCTTTTATTGTTTCTGATATGTTTTGGATTTTCTTTTTATGTGCGTAACTAATCTAATGTGTATTGTGATTTCAGTTGTTGGTGGAATGGACGAGATAAGCTTGCAAGCGGAGTTTAGGAGCGAAAAGATAAGTATATCCATTTGTGCAAATTTGATTGCCTTTCTTTTATGTGTAAAATGTGTTTTACACATGACTATTTGTACATCTTCTTGTGTTTCTTATTTGTTATGATCATTTTTTCTATTATTTTTAATTTCATACACTCTCATTAACCCACTGTTTGTTGTTCATGTTTCGTTATTGTTTTCATCTTTTGCACCACCTATAATTGCATAGCATTTCTTTGATTATATGTGCTTTGTTTGCTTTTCTATTAGATTATTTATGTTTTGTTTTCTTTATTTGGGTTGTTGGTTTATAGTTAGTGGTTGGGAATAGGGCTTAGTGAGTAGGATTTGGGATTAGGGAATTAGGGATTAGGAGTTAGGACTTTAGAGATTAGGGGTTCGGGATTTGGGATTATTGTTGTTTTGCTTCTCCTCATCATTCTTATCCTATTTTTTTTCTTTTATTGTTTCTGATATGTTTTGGATTTTCATTTTTATGTGCGTAACTAATCTAATGTGTATTGTGATTTCAGTTGTTAGTGGAATGGACGAGATAAGCTTGCAAGCGGAGTTTAGAAGCGAAAAGATAAGTATATCCATTTGTGCAAATTTGATAGGCTTTCTTTTACTTGTGAAATGCGTTTTACACATGACAATTTGTACATCATCTTGTGTTTCTTACTTGTTATGATCATTGTTTCTATTATTTTCAATTCCGGGCATTCTTATTAAACCACTATTTGCTTTTCATTTTTCGTTATTGTTTTTATGTTTTGCATAATCTATAATTGCATAACATTTCTTTGATTATATGTGGTTTGTTTGTTTGCTTTTCTATTAGATTAATTATGTTTTGTTTTCTTTATTTGGGTGTTGGGTTGGTGGCTTATAGTTAGGGGTTGGGATTAGGGCTTAGGGATTAGGATTTGGGATTTTGATTAGGGATTAGGGATTAGAGATTACGGATTAGGGTTAGGGTTAGGGGTTAGGGGTTCGGGATTTGGGTTTATTGTTGTTTTGCTTCTTTTGCTCCTCCTCCTCATCATTCTTATCCTATTTTTTTTCTTTTATTGTTTCTGATATGTTTTGGATTTTCATTTTTATGTGCGTAACTAATCTAATGTGTATTGTGATTTCAGTTGTTGGTGGAATAGACGAGATAAGCTTGCAAGCGGAGTTTAGGAGCGAAAAGCTAAGTATATATCCATTTTTGAAATTTGATTGCCTTTCTTTTATGTGTAAAATGTGTTTTACACATGACTATTTGTACATCTTCTTGTGTTTCTTATTTGTTATGATCATTTTTTCTATTATTTTTAATTTCATACACTCTCATTAACCCACTGTTTGTTGTTCATGTTTCGTTATTGTTTTCATCTTTTGCACCACCTATAATTGCATAGCATTTCTTTGATTATATGTGCTTTGTTTGCTTTTCTATTAGATTATTTATGTTTTGTTTTCTTTATTTGGGTTGTTGGTTTATAGTTAGGGGTTGGGGAGTAGGGCTTAGAGAGTAGGATTTGGGATTTTGGATTCGGAATTAGGGATTAGGGATTAGGAGTTAGGACTTTAGAGATTAGGGATTAGGGATTAGAGATTACGGATTAGGGGTTAGGGGTTAGGGGTTCGGGATTTGGGTTTATTGTTGTTTTGCTTCTTTTGCTCCTCCTCCTCATCATTCTTATCCTATTTTTTTTCTTTTATTGTTTCTGATATGTTTTGGATTTTCATTTTTATGTGCGTAACTAATCTAATGTGTATTGTGATTTCAGTTGTTGGTGGAATAGACGAGATAAGCTTGCAAGCGGAGTTTAGGAGCGAAAAGCTAAGTATATATCCATTTTTGCAAATTTGATTGCCTTTCTTTTATGTGTAAAATGTGTTTTACACATGACTATTTGTACATCTTCTTGTGTTTCTTATTTGTTATGATCATTTTTTCTATTATTTTTAATTTCATACACTCTCATTAACCCACTGTTTGTTGTTCATGTTTCGTTATTGTTTTCATCTTTTGCACCACCTATAATTGCATAGCATTTCTTTGATTATATGTGCTTTGTTTGCTTTTCTATTAGTTTGATTATGTTGTTTTCTTTTTTTGGGTTGTTGGTTTATAGTTAGGGGTGGGGACTAGAGCATAGGGAGTAGGATTTCGGATTAGAGATTAGGGATTAAGGATTAGGGATTAGGACTTTGGGGATTAGGGACTAGGAATTAGGGATTAGGGGTTAGGGGTTAGGGGTTCGGGATTTGGGTTTATTGTTGTTTTGCTTCTTTTGCTCCTCCTCCTCATCATTCTTATCCTATTTTTTTTCTTTTATTGTTTCTGATATGTTTTGGATTTTCATTTTTATGTGCGTAACTAATCTAATGTGTATTGTGATTTCAGTTGTTGGTGGAATAGACGAGATAAGCTTGCAAGCGGAGTTTAGGAGCGAAAAGCTAAGTATATATCCATTTTTGAAAATTTGATTGCCTTTCTTTTATGTGTAAAATGTGTTTTACACATGACTATTTGTACATCTTCTTGTGTTTCTTATTTGTTATGATCATTTTTCTATTATTTTTAATTTCATACACTCTCATTAACCCACTGTTTGTTGTTCATGTTTCGTTATTGTTTTCATCTTTTGCACCACCTATAATTGCATAGCATTTCTTTGATTATATGTGCTTTGTTTGCTTTTCTATTAGATTATTTATGTTTTGTTTTCTTTATTTGGGTTGTTGGTTTATAGTTAGGGGTTGGGGAGTAGGGCTTAGAGAGTAGGATTTGGGATTTGGATTAGAATTAGGGATTAGGGATTAGGATTAGGAGTTAGGACTTTAGAGATTAGGGATTGGGATTAGGGGTTAGGGGTTGGGGTTAGGGGTTCGGGATTGGGTTTATTGTTGTTTTGCTTCTTTTGCTCCTCCTCCTCATCATTCTTATCCTATTTTTTTTCTTTTATTGTTTCTTATATGTTTTGGATTTTCATTTTTATGTGCGTAACTAATCTAATGTGTATTGTGATTTCAGTTGTTAGTGGAATGGACGAGATAAGCTTGCAAGCGGAGTTTAGAAGCGAAAAGATAAGTATATCCATTTGTGCAAATTTGATAGGCTTTCTTTTACTTGTGAAATGCGTTTTACACATGACATTTGTACATCATCTTGTGTTTCTTACTTGTTATGATCATTGTTTCTATTATTTTCAATTCCGGGCATTCTTATTAAACCACTATTTGCTTTTCATTTTTCGTTATTGTTTTTATGTTTTGCATAATCTATAATTGCATAACATTTCTTTGATTATATGTGGTTTGTTTGTTTGCTTTTCTATTAGATTAATTATGTTTTGTTTTCTTTATTTGGGTTGTTGGTTTATAGTTAGGGGTTGGGGATTAGGGCTTAGTGAGTAGGATTTGGATTTTGGATTAGGAATTAGGAATTAGGGATTAGGGATTAGGATTTAGGACTTTAGAGATTAGGGATTAGGGATTAGAGATTACGGATTAGGGGTTAGGGGTTAGGGGTTCGGGATTTGGGTTTATTGTTGTTTTGCTTCTTTTGCTCCTCCTCCTCATCATTCTTATCCTATTTTTTTTCTTTTATTGTTTCTGATATGTTTTGGATTTTCATTTTTATGTGCGTAACTAATCTAATGTGTATTGTGATTTCAGTTGTTGGTGGAATAGACGAGATAAGCTTGCAAGCGGAGTTTAGGAGCGAAAAGCTAAGTATATATCCATTTTTGCAAATTTGATTGCCTTTCTTTTATGTGTAAAATGTGTTTTACACATGACTATTTGTACATCTTCTTGTGTTTCTTATTTGTTATGATCATTTTTTCTATTATTTTTAATTTCATACACTCTCATTAACCCACTGTTTGTTGTTCATGTTTCGTTATTGTTTTCATCTTTTGCACCACCTATAATTGCATAGCATTTCTTTGATTATATGTGCTTTGTTTGCTTTTCTATTAGTTTGATTATGTTGTTTTCTTTTTTGGGTTGTTGGTTTATAGTTAGGGGTGGGGGGACTAGAGCATAGGGAGTAGGATTTCGGATTAGAGATTAGGGATTAAGGATTAGGGATTAGGACTTTGGGGATTAGGGACTAGGAATTAGGGATTAGGGGTTAGGGGTTCGGGATTTGGGTTTATTGTTGTTTTACTTCTTTTGCTCCTCCTCCTCATCATTTTTATCCTATTTTTTTCTTTTATTGTTTCTTATATGTTTTGGATTTTCATTTTTATGTGCGTAACTAATCTAATGTGTATTGTGATTTCAGTTGTTAGTGGAATGGACGAGATAAGCTTGCAAGCGGAGTTTAAAAGCGAAAAGATAAGTATATCCATTTGTGCAAATTTGATAGGCTTTCTTTTACTTGTGAAATGCGTTTTACACATGACAATTTGTACATCATCTTGTGTTTCTTCTTGTTATGATCATTGTTTCTATTATTTTCAATTCCGGGCATTCTTATTAAACCACTATTTGCTTTTCATTTTTCGTTATTGTTTTTATGTTTTGCATAATCTATAATTGCATAACATTTCTTTGATTATATGTGGTTTGTTTGTTTGCTTTTCTATTAGATTAATTATGTTTTGTTTTCTTTATTTGGGTTGTTGGTTTATAGTTAGGGTTGGGGATTAGGGTTTAGTGAGTAGGATTGGGATTTTGGATTAGGATTAGGAATTAGGGATTAGGGATTAGGAGTTAGGACTTTAGAGATTAGGGATTAGGGATTAGAGATTACGGATTAGGGGTTAGGTAGTTGGATAGGGTTTAGTGGGATTTGGAGGATTAGGTAGGATTAGGATTAGGGATTAGGAGTTAGGGTTAGAGATTAGGATTAGGGGTTAGATTAGGGTTAGGGTTAGGGGTTCGGGATTTGGGTTTATTGTTGTTTTGCTTCTTTTGCTCCTCCTCCTCATCATTCTTATCCTATTTTTTTTCTTTTATTGTTTCTGATATGTTTGGATTTTCATTTTTATGTGCGTAACTAATCTAATGTGTATTGTGATTTCAGTTGTTGGTGGAATAGACGAGATAAGCTTGCAAGCGGAGTTTAGGAGCGAAAAGCTAAGTATATATCCATTTTTGAAAATTTGATTGCCTTTCTTTTATGTGTAAAATGTGTTTTACACATGACTATTTGTACATCTTCTTGTGTTTCTTATTTGTTATGATCATTTTTTCTATTATTTTTAATTTCATACACTCTCATTAACCCACTGTTTGTTGTTCATGTTTCGTTATTGTTTTCATCTTTTGCACCACCTATAATTGCATAGCATTTCTTTGATTATATGTGCTTTGTTTGCTTTTCTATTAGATTATTTATGTTTTGTTTTCTTTATTTGGGTTGTTGGTTTATAGTTAGGGGTTGGGGAGTAGGGCTTAGAGAGTAGGATTTGGGATTTGGATTGAATTAGGGATTAGGGATTAGGAGTTAGGACTTTAGAGATTAGGGATTAGGGATTAGAGATTACGGATTAGGGGTTAGGGGTTAGGGGTTCGGGATTTGGGTTTATTGTTGTTTTGCTTCTTTTGCTCCTCCTCCTCATCATTCTTATCCTATTTTTTTTCTTTTATTGTTTCTGATATGTTTTGGATTTTCATTTTTATGTGCGTAACTAATCTAATGTGTATTGTGATTTCAGTTGTTGGTGGAATAGACGAGATAAGCTTGCAAGCGGAGTTTAGGAGCGAAAAGCTAAGTATATATCCATTTTTGCAAATTTGATTGCCTTTCTTTTATGTGTAAAATGTGTTTTACACATGACTATTTGTACATCTTCTTGTGTTTCTTATTTGTTATGATCATTTTTTTTTCTATTATTTTAATTTCATACACTCTCATTAACCCACTGTTTGTTGTTCATGTTTCGTTATTGTTTTCATCTTTTGCACCACCTATAATTGCATAGCATTTCTTTGATTATATGTGCTTTGTTTGCTTTTCTATTAGATTATTTATGTTTTGTTTTCTTTATTTGGGTTGTGGTTTATAGTTAGGGGTTGGGGAGTAGGACTTAGAGAGTAGGATTTGGGATTTTGGATTAGGAATTAGGGATTAGGGATTAGGAGTTAGGACTTTAGAGATTAGGGATTAGGGATTAGAGATTACGGATTAGGGGTTAGGGGTTTGGGATCGGGATTTGGGTTATTGTTGCTTTTGCTCCTCCTCCTCATCATTCTTATCCTATTTTTTTTCTTTTATTGTTTCTGATATGTTTTGGATTTTCATTTTTATGTGCGTAACTAATCTAATGTGTATTGTGATTTCAGTTGTTGGTGGAATAGACGAGATAAGCTTGCAAGCGGAGTTTAGGAGCGAAAAGATAAGTATATCCATTTGTGCAAATTTGATTGGCTTTCTTTTATTGTGAAATGTGTTTTACACATGACTATTTGTACATCTTCTTGTGTTTCTTATTTGTTATGATCATTTTTTCTATTATTTTCAATTCCATACATCTCATTAAACCACTGTTTGTTTTCATTTTTCGTTATTGTTTTCATCTTTTGCACCACCTATAATTGCATAGCATTTCTTTGATTATATGTGGTTTGTTTGTTTGCTTTTCTATTAGATTAATTATGTTTTGTTTTCTTTATTTGGGTTGTTGGTTTATAGTTAGGGGTTGGGGATTAGGGCTTAGTGAGTAGGATTGGGGATTTTGGGATTAGGAGATTAGGGATTAGGATTAGAGATTACGGATTAGGGGTTAGGGGTTCGGGATTTGGGTTTATTGTTGTTTTGCTTCTTTTGCTCCTCCTCCTCATCATTCTTATCCTATTTTTTTTCTTTTATTGTTTCTGATATGTTTTGGATTTTCATTTTTATGTGCGTAACTAATCTAATGTGTATTGTGATTTCAGTTGTTGGTGGAATAGACGAGATAAGCTTGCAAGCGGAGTTTAGGAGCGAAAAGCTAAGTATATATCCATTTTTGAAAATTTGATTGCCTTTCTTTTATGTGTAAAATGTGTTTTACACATGACTATTTGTACATCTTCTTGTGTTTCTTATTTGTTATGATCATTTTTTCTATTATTTTTAATTTCATACACTCTCATTAACCCACTGTTTGTTGTTCATGTTTCGTTATTGTTTTCATCTTTTGCACCACCTATAATTGCATAGCATTTCTTTGATTATATGTGCTTTGTTTGCTTTTCTATTAGATTATTTATGTTTTGTTTTCTTTATTTGGGTTGTTGGTTTATAGTTAGGGGTTGGGGAGTAGAGCTTAGAGAGTAGGATTTGGGATTTGGATTAGGAATTAGGATTAGGGATTAGGAGTTAGGACTTTAGAGATTAGGATTAGGGATTAGAGATTACGGATTAGGGTTAAGGGTTAGGGGTTAGGGGTTCGGGATTTGGGTTTATTGTTGTTTTGCTTCTTTTGCTCCTCCTCCTCATCATTCTTATCCTATTTTTTTTCTTTTATTGTTTCTGATATGTTTTGGATTTTCATTTTTATGTGCGTAACTAATCTAATGTGTATTGTGATTTCAGTTGTTGGTGGAATAGACGAGATAAGCTTGCAAGCGGAGTTTAGGAGCGAAAAGCTAAGTATATATCCATTTTTGTGCAAATTTGATTGCCTTTCTTTTATGTGTAAAATGTGTTTTACACATGACTATTTGTACATCTTCTTGTGTTTCTTATTTGTTATGATCATTTTTCTATTATTTTTAATTTCATACACTCTCATTAACCCACTGTTTGTTGTTCATGTTTCGTTATTGTTTTCATCTTTTGCACCACCTATAATTGCATAGCATTTCTTTGATTATATGTGCTTTGTTTGCTTTTCTATTAGATTATTTATGTTTGTTTTCTTTTTTTGGGTTGTTGGTTTATAGTTAGGGGTTGGGGAGTAGGGCTTAGAGAGTAGGATTTGGGATTTTGGATTAGGAATTAGGGATTAGGGATTAGGAGTTAGGACTTTAGAGATTAGGGATTAGGGATTAGAGATTACGATTAGGGGTTAGGGGTTAGGGGTTAGGGGTTCGGGATTTGGGTTTATTGTTGTTTTGCTTCTTTTGCTCCTCCTCCTCATCATTCTTATCCTATTTTTTTCTTTTATTGTTTCTGATATGTTTTGGATTTTCATTTTTATGTGCGTAACTAATCTAATGTGTATTGTGATTTCAGTTGTTGGTGGAATAGACGAGATAAGCTTGCAAGCGGAGTTTAGGAGCGAAAAGCTAAGTATATATCCATTTTTGAAAATTTGATTGCCTTTCTTTTATGTGTAAAATGTGTTTTACACATGACTATTTGTACATCTTCTTGTGTTTCTTATTTGTTATGATCATTTTTTCTATTATTTTTAATTTCATACACTCTCATTAACCCACTGTTTGTTGTTCATGTTTCGTTATTGTTTTCATCTTTTGCACCACCTATAATTGCATAGCATTTCTTTGATTATATGTGCTTTGTTTGTTTCTATTAGATTATTTATGTTTTGTTTTCTTTATTTGGGTTGTTGGTTTATAGTTAGGGGTTGGGGATTAGGGTTTAGTGAGTAGGATTTGGGAATTAGGGATTAGGGATTAGGAGTTAGGACTTTAGAGATTAGGGATTAGGGGTTAGGGATTCGGGATTTGGGTTTATTGTTGTTTTGCTTGCTCTCCTCCTCATCATTCTTATCCTATTTTTTTTCTTTTATTGTTTCTGATATGTTTTGGATTTTCATTTTTATGTGCGTAACTAATCTAATGTGTATTGTGATTTCAGTTGTTGGTGGAATAGACGAGATAAGCTTGCAAGCGGAGTTTAGGAGCGAAAAGATAAGTATATCCATTTTTGCAAATTTGATTGGCTTTCTTTTATTGTGAAATGTGTTTTACACATGACTATTTGTACATCTTCTTGTGTTTCTTATTTGTTATGATCATTTTTTCTATTATTTTCAATTCATACACTCTTATTAAACCACTGTTTGTTTTCATTTTCGTTATTGTTTTTATCTTTTGCATAACCTATAATTGCATAGCATTTCTTTGATTATATGTGTTTTTGTTTGCTTTTCTATTAGATTAATTATGTTTTGTTTTCTTTATTTGGGTTGTTGGTTTATAGTTAGGGGTTGGGGATTAGGGCTTAGTGAGTAGGATTTGGGATTTTGGATTAGGAATTAGGGATTAGGGATTAGGATTAGGGATTAGGACTTTAGAGATTAGGGATAGGGATTAGAGATTACGGATTAGGGTTAGGGGTTAGGGGTTAGGGGTTCGGGATTTGGGTTTATTGTTGTTGCTTCTTTTGCTCCTCCTCCTCATCATTCTTATCCTATTTTTTTTCTTTTATTGTTTCTGATATGTTTTGGATTTTCATTTTTATGTGCGTAACTAATCTAATGTGTATTGTGATTTCAGTTGTTGGTGAATAGACGAGATAAGCTTGCAAGCGGAGTTTAGGAGCGAAAAGCTAAGTATATATCCATTTTGCAAATTTGATTGCCTTTCTTTTATGTGTAAAATGTGTTTTACACATGACTATTTGTACATCTTCTTGTGTTTCTTATTTGTTATGATCATTTTTTCTATTATTTTAATTTCATACACTCTCATTAACCCACTGTTTGTTGTTCATGTTTCGTTATTGTTTTCATCTTTTGCACCACCTATAATTGCATAGCATTTCTTTGATTATATGTGCTTTGTTTGCTTTTCTATTAGATTATTTATGTTTTGTTTTCTTTATTTGGGTTGTTGGTTTATAGTTAGGGGTTGGGGAGTAGGGCTTAG
>CAUOFW020002804.1:0-43578 GCA_963454935.2 Ilex paraguariensis
CTAAAAGATCGCTAGAGATATCAGCCTTTGATCCAAAGACGGTATTTGCAACAGTAATAACTCCAGGATTTTGGCTATTGAGGGCTGCAATAGCAACTGTATCACAGTATCCAACATTGCGCTGGAAGTGGATGAGACCCACTGGGAAGACAAATACGTCACCTTTCTGAAGCACTTTTGTTATGAGACAGTTTTCTGGATTAGAAGTGACAAACCCTACTTCAAGGAGGCCTTCTACTACAGTTAAAATTTCAGTAGCTCGAGGATGTGTGTGTGGAGGGTTATCCCCCATGGTGCATAATCGATCCTGACCAAAGAGATGCCAAGAGTATTAAGTCCTGGTATTTGAGCTACGTTTACTGGAGTTACACGTGATCCAACTGCATTGGATGTATTGCCAGCTAAGTGAAGACTTCTGAAAAAAAAAATCATCAGCTTTTACGAGCTTCGGGTCCTTACAAACCAGACCATTCACCAAAACTGCCACAGAAAAGAGTGAAGAAACATAAACTGTAGGGAACAACTAGGTTTTATCTACAAATACACGAAAAAAGTGAAGAAACATAGAAGCCCCAATAAGTAAGGTTAAATGAGTTTAAAAAAAAATTAAAAAATTAAAAATAAAAAATAAAAACTGAGTTTAAAGAATGCATTACCTGGGCTGGTAGCATCGGCGACACAAAAATCTTGGAGAGGGCTATGGTCAGAAGCCGAAGCGAGCGAACCAGCTATGGCCAACAGTCCAAACAAAAGGACACTAGGAGCCATTCGAAAATACTAGATATGAGTAAACACTGAGTCACTTATGAGCACAAGTGAGACTTGATCTAGCTGCAAAACAAGTTATAGTTTGTCCTCCTTTTATTTATTTATTTATTTTTTTTGGGGAGAGAGAGCCTTTCGCCGTCCTGTCACCAATGCATTGAAAGAGTCTCTTGTCAGAAAGAGAGAGAGAGAGCCTTGTGCTGTACTATCTCCAATGCATTGAAAGAGTCTCTTGTCAGAAAGAGAGAGAGAGAGAGCCTTTCGCCGTTCTGTCACCAATGCATTGAAAGAGTGTCTTGTCAGAAAGAGCGAGAGAGCCTTGTGCCGTTTTGTCACCAATGCACTGAAAGAGTCTACTGTCCTCATTGTTATGCAACGAAACGAGTATGGAAATGGTAAAAGCACAGGTACATGCATGTCCATTATCAAACTTCGGTTTCTTCGACGCCTGCTATAGGTATGGTCTATTGAAACTTCTTGGCTGATCATGGATTATGCTGCAAAACAATCGTTTTTGCAATATTATAAGAATAATGGCCAGCAAAACCAATAGTAGGAGGTCCAGCTGTGACATTTTTGTATTCTTTAGTGGAGTGCTTGGTCAGCAAATATCAAGTTATGACGTCACAAAAAATAACTAATCCGATGACGTTGGATTACCTTTGACTGTTTGACCATAACATTCTCAATCTAATACCAGGAGGTCCAGCTTTGCTATTGCTTTTCTAAAGAAACATCCTGGATTTTGAAACCAGATATCCAAGAGAATTAAAAATGCATGAGGTGTGGCCTTCGACTCATGGCACTTGCAGCATGTGAAGTTTCCCTTTTAATACACGAGTTTTGTTGATTTTTAGTCTAGCAACTAATCAGCGTCAATACCAATTTGTTAAAACTATTTTGTTTAGGATAACTGTAACACCGTTGTTTGAGAGACAAGAACCGAACATAGGAAACAAAACACAAAAATAAGCATGGTTTAGCAAAATGTGTGCATCTATAGACTAAAAAGTTGCGTTATTGTGTAATCTATTAATTAATAGTATGGTATTCAACCTAATTTTTGAGACTCTTAAGCACCTTTTTTTGGATTGTCCGCTTGCAGTTCAAGTGTGGGGTTACTTTTATCGGATGTTTGAGATCAGATCTTGGCCGTTTCAGTTTCCTTATACTTTTACGCTTTGTTGGCGGCGTTGTACTCCTTCTGCAGGTCATGTGCGTGTACTGTTACCGTGTTTTATTCTGTGGCACCTATGGAAGGCGCGTAATGCTTATCGGTTTGATGGACGGGCTTTTCAGTTGCCCGTTGTGGTTCAGAGGGTTATGACCGATATGCAGTTGATTGGGCTTGCTTTTGGGTTTGCTCTAAGTCAGTTGTGTCGGGATAAGTCGGTTGACTTTGTGGGTTCTCTTAGGGTCTTGGTTCCTCGGCCTTGGCCTCTCTGCTTGGTTGCTTGGATTCGTCCTGTATCAGGTTGCCTGAAGATCAGTGTTGATGGCTATTCTAAAGGCAATCTGGGGTTGTCTGCGGCAGGGGGTGTTATTCGGGACCACTAGAGTCGGGTTCTCAGGGCTTTTGAATTGTTTATGGGACGTCAGCCTATTCTGTATGCGGAGATGCAAATTGTTTGCGATAGTTTAGAGTTGGTCGCAGATTTGGGAGTTTTCAAAGTTGGTAGTGGAGGCAGATTTAGTTACAGTGGCTTCTTGGGTTTATTCTCAGGGTAATGGGTGCTGGGTTTATGCTTATTTGCTTGCTCGCATTTGGCTTATGTGTGTTTCTCTCTCGGCTCGTGTCTGCCACGTCCTACGGGAGGCGAATCAGGTTGTCGACTTCATGGCTAATTGGGCTTGCTCTCAGCAGCTCAATTAGTGATTTTCTGATTCGTCATCCCTTCCTTCTGGGATTGCTAGCATCCTCGCTTTTGATGCTCGACAGAATCCTCACGTACTTCTGGTGGTTAGTCCCCCTCCCTTGTACTTTTTTCTTTTTAGTTATATATATACGTAGGGGTCCTGTCAAACCCCCCACTCACACTGGGTGGCTTTGAAGGAAAAAAAAACCTAATTTACATGGAGTAACTACAAAAATATATCATCTATGTTTATTAAAAAAACATTGGATATAGCTAAATCTTTTTATAAGTGTAATAAATCTATTAACAGTATATTAGAACATTTTGTATTTGTTCCTATCCAATGTGTGGATTTTCACATGTAATACCCCAACAAGTTTTATATCATCTATGTCTATTACGATATGCATGCTGTCTACAGAGCATGTCCAAAAATAGGAGAGCAAATTTCATCTTCTTAATGTAATTCCACCTACAAAATTAAGTTGTAATTTACGAGCAATGTTATTGGGATATAATTTATTGAATTAATTTGTTGACCTAATTTATTATAGTTATTGAATTGATAGTGGGTCTCATCAAACATTGAAATTTCGTATTAATCCGACTGTTAAAATAAAATCACGTCATTATATCAACATATTAAGTTAAATTTTTAAGTTCCAAGAATTCTTTATGTTCTCTTTTATCTTTTTGTATTTTCTACCTTGACGTCTCGGTGCTCTATGTCTAAAAACACAATAGACTTTCTAGTATGGCAGTCATGATTGCGCATTAGCTAAGTGTTCTCCTTCCCTTTTTCTCGAAAGGTAAAGTTTGTATTAAAAAAAACTATATATGAACAAACAAAAGTACAACTAATGTTGTCCATCAAAATGGAGAAGAAATATCAAAATTCAGAGGTAAGTATAGAGGATACTCAACACTTCCCCAAGAATTCAAGTCCTAAGATTATACAAAAATAGTCCTCAAAAGGAATTATGCTAAGCAGCTGAGAGGAAGATCCCATAGATGCAGCAGCCTAAGATTCTAGGTGGAGTGCTTGAGTTTAGTATACATGAGTTTGTCCTTGATTGCTTGTTTGATGACTTGAATCAGAGAATTGTGGTCCCTAAATTGGTTAGAGAACACTCTGGAGTTCCTCTCCATCCAAATATGATAAACTGTAGAAGTAAGGCTAAGCTTAAGGATGATAGAGAGCATAGGTTTTCCCTTCCAGTGGGTAGCAACCCAATTAATGAAAGAGAGTCAAGGAGAAGGAGACCACTGAGTTTGCCTGCATATGAGAATGGCTTTCCAAGTACCATGGGAGAAGGTTCACTCAAAAAAGAGATGAGAATGAGACTCAGGGAATTGTCTGCAAAGGATGCATCCCAAATCCACTTGATTGGAAAGAGAGTGAGCTCTTTCTTTGGTATATAATCTTTGCCTAATGGCTAGCCATAAAATAAAGCTCATCTTGGGAATGAGGTGTGTGCCAAACAAGCTTTGACCAAGGAATTTTCTGCGCAGTTTATCTGATGTAGTGCCAAGAAAGAGTGGTAGAAAATTGAGAATTTGCAGTGAGAGACCAAAGGACTTTGTCATCAGCAAGATGGTTGCGGGAATAAGTAGGCATAGATTCAACAATCCTAGCCAAAGTAAGAGAAGAGGCATTGGACCAACACCATTGAGTCCTAGAGATGATGCAGCTAACTTTGAAACTCATGGTGAAAGCAGAGGCAAGAATGGGAATATGACTCCATCTTCGAAATAGAGGACCATTAGGATGCTAATTGTCAAGCCATAAAAATGTATCATAACCATTACCAATTGTATGAGTCAAAAGAGGTCTAATAACCTCCATTAACTTCAAAATATTTTGCCATGTCCAAGAGCTAGTTGGGGTAGCTCTGATTTCCCAAAGACTTCTCCCTCTCAAGTGGTAAGAGTGTATCCACCTTGAGAATAAGGCCTGTTTTTTTCGTGAATAACTTCCAAATATGCTTCATAAGCAAGGAAGAATTTCAATCCTTGAGCCTCTTAATGCCCAATCCACCCTCATCCTTAGGTTTGCAAACCTTAGTCCAAGCCACTTTAGCTCCAATATTCTTCAAATCAACACCCTTCCATAAGAACGCCCTCATGCGCTGCTCAATTTTTTCAATTACTGATTGCGGAAAAGCAAGATGGGAGGACCAGAAGACTCGAATGCTGCTAATGATAGAAGTCACAAGCTGAAGCTTACCAGCATAAGACAACAATTTGTTAGTTCAGGTTCTAATCCTTTTTTTGATTCTCTCCACAAAGCCTTCACAATGCTGCTTTTTGAGTCTAGATGTGATGAGAGGAATGCCCAAATACATTACAAGAAGGACTTAGTGGTAATATGTATAACTTTTATGTAAGAAAATAAAATAGTTGCATGAATGGATTAGGTTCTTATGAGGTGGTATGCCATTTGAGGTGGGCGTGCCTGGAAAACATTTGTTTAGCCAATTTCGGTTAGCATGGATTTGGTTTAGTTTTTAACTCCATGGAATTGTATTGAGTAATTGGTATGGAACTTGTTGAAGAACCCAATCATCGTAGCTATATAAGCAACCTAAATTTTCGCATAACCTATAGTTGTTGACCAAAAATAGAATAATGGATACTACGAGGAAGTTAAAATCAATTTTATAATGTTTCAACCAGGAAATGAAGGTTTATGGTAGAATTAGGATTCATTCTAGACTTGATTAGAGGGAGTTACGGTTGTTGATTGAAAGAACAAAGAAGTTGAAAGTGGAATTCGTTTTTCATAGGAAGTCTAGATACCTTAGAGGAAAATGACTAGAACTTACAGTAGAAAAATGTAGATCTTTTCATTGGAATAAGGTAGAGCACCTGAGTACTTCTGAGAAAATACTTGTATTAGTTTAAAGTTAAGTGAAAGTAGAAAATTGGTTGTAACATTTTTAATTTGATGTCCTATTGAAAAATAATTGAAACGGGGTCTTCGGATAGTCATTTGAGCTCGTGACCTATCACTAGAAAGCCTAACAAGTCTACCTTTAAAATAAATTGTCCCTATAATAATACACTAAGTGTAGCCAAAAAAATTATCAAACAAACACAACTAGGTCAAGCTGGTTTATTTGTAAGGGTTTCACTTTATGGGCTCGAACAAGTTACTTTATGGAAATTTTCCTCCATGGGTTAGTGACTTAAAATGTAAATAAATATTATAAAAGCTATTTGTAATGAACACTCGATACAACGTTAAAATACCAATGTTTGGATTTAAAATGGATTGTAAATTAGAGTTGCACGGGGAAATTATGATCACTTGGTTTTCTTGTTATCCAAGTACTCTAAAAATGTAAATTGAATATTGAAAACAAGTATATCAATTAGAAATGAATTAAAGTTAGACAATCAATCATTATGAGTTCAAAACCTAACTTGAACTATGGAGCTTTAACTCAACAATTTCCAAAACATCTTTAATGCATTCTCAAGCATTGTAGACATGTATAGTGACAGAATTATCATGAGGACATGGTCATTCATTTTCAAAGAATTCACAAGACATATTTGAATGATGAATCCATTGGCATTGTAATGCCCCAAAACCCACCCTAGACGACATTACAAACTAAAAACCATTCACATCATTAGAACAACTAAATAATTCATCCATAAAGAAATTTCATTCATCAAATATATCATTTACAATATCATCCCAAAAGAATAGGCCAACCATGACCACTATATCCAAAAGAATATGTCAAGTTATGATAATTACATCCCAAAAGAATTACATTTAAACTTAGCAGCGGAATAAACAAAATACTAGACTATACATGATCATAAATAAATTTCCTAGTCTAGCACAAAAATAAACTATAGCTCTAGACGTCCATCTCGAGATCCACGAACCCGTCTAGTGGAGCTTCCAATTGTGTCGGTTCCTCAATTCCCAAATCCTCCTCCAGTACATAATTTGAAAAATGTAATTTGTATGGGGGTGAGCACTAAGCTCTGTAGCAACATTCCTTTCAAACTCGAACAAGGTTTAGAAAAGCATATAAAAATGGTCGGTCACCTTTCATAAATTGCATATATGAATTTTGAAAGAAAACTGGGACATTTAAACAGATCTCAAGTTTAAGCAACAGTAATAATTTAATGCATAAGTGAAACTAACATATAACTAATAATCCATTCCACCATAAACCATTTTTCCCAAGTTCTTGCGGAATCCCATACTTCCCAAAATTCTTGTAGAAACTATTTTTGGTACAATAAACAATAACCTACCACTGTACTCGTATTTCTGGTATGAACTAAGACCTCGCATGGATACCATCAAAAATATCATGACCCATGTACAATCCACACAAATTCTCGCAAGGATATCCAACCTTTAGGAAAGGCGTATGCCAACACCATGACAGCGACGTATCCAACCAAAGAGTAGTATACTAACCCCTTTTTTCATGACAACCCGTAAGCGATAATGGTTTAGTCCTCGCAAGGCACTAATTCTAACCCACACGGAGTAAGAAGGCGCTACCCACTTCAAGATACCCGGTCAATAGTAGCCCATGTTTATCCAACAACCACACAAGAGATACAATACCAACAATTTTCTCAAATAACACACAATTCCATAAATCCCAAAGTTGCCATGCAGTGTTTCAATAAAACAATTAAATAAAATGCAAGAGATCATCATCAATATCATTTTAGTACTCAACTCAAAGCACTAAAGTTTTCTATGTAGTCAAGAACAAAGGAAGAATCAAGAACAAAGTCCATCTCTTTGAAAACTAGGGTTCATATCAAGAAAATGAGATTTCATGGGTATTCAACCCTAACTTGTGTAAAACATGGTAATAATTGCAAGAAGACCCATATAAGATGATTTCATAGTAAATATATAAGATTTAGAGTCAAACATTACATATATATTAGCCCTAGCATCAATGGACAAGAATGGAAGAAAACCCCCTACCTTGCTTCCTTAGTTTTGAGTGAAGAAGATGAAGATTTGATCTTTCCAAAACTTGAATCACCCTTTAATCCTTTGCTTTTTCCTTTCTTTCTTCCTCTCTAAACTTTTCTAGGGTTAGAAGTGTTGAAATGGGGCTTAGGGAGGTGTCCTTAGGTATTTATAGTGGAAGAAATGGTATCTTGTGCGCGATTTTTAGAGTTAAAATTCGTAACTGATGTTCGAACGTCCTTAGCTCCTAGTACTTTGGTTTTTCCATCAGACAAAAAGTACTGGAACGCACTATCGTTCGAACGTCATTCCTGTTTCTACTGACATTTCCAATGAAGTTTTAGCCTATTTAGAGGTTGGAAAATTTTCATGAAATATACTTTTGTAGCTCTAGAAGTCTACTATCTACTGTCAAAATTTCAGATCAAATGGAAATAGCGATAAAGAGTTATGATCAAAACACTAGACAATGTCCAAAAATCCTTTTTACCCAAATTATCTCTAAAGTGTGCTTTAACTCCGAAATACTTCCTTATTTCTAATATACCCCATATTACTTCTCCCAAGGTTTCTCGACCTTCCGAACTCAATGGAAGTCTTATTTTGACCTAAAAATGTTTTGAACTCACCTAACAACCTCTTCCAAGCTTAAATACATTCGCAACTTAAACTTCACAATCAATTTATCTCCCAATAGTTAACCGTTATAATCTATGTGGTTCATTCTTACGTCATTACATATATTAGAATTACTAAACAATTATATCATTATATTAATATAAACATGTGGGGGTTTACAGGCATGATGTGAGCTAGGTTCGGAGGTGACTCCAACTATCTCGACTTTGAGTTATTTGATGTTAGTGTGCTACATCATACAACTTATAATGGTGAGACTATGCCTATGTTTTAGTAATGTATGAATGTATTGATTATTGACTTTGAGATAGTAATATGAATATGTTATGTGGTCTTAAGTGGTGAATATAGCATTGTTGGTTCATGACAATTTATTGTTAATGAATGAATGTGTGGAATATTATATGGTGATGACAATGTGTATGGTAAACAACCTTATTGGCAGGTGAATAGCCTTTGTGGCTAGTATAGCCTTAAAGACGAATGTTTGGCCTTAGTGGCAGTTGTATAGCGTTAGTGGCAGATTGTGCCTTAGTGGCAGAATTATGCCTTGGAGACAGATATAGCCTTAAAGGCAAAGTTATGGCCTTAGTGACGAATATACGTATGTAAATGTCAAATATGGTGGTTTTGTGGGTGATTATTCATTTAATATTAATGAAGTGATGTTAGTAATATGAATTGTATGTACGATGGTTTCCAATTGTGGAATTATATTTAATGTATTGAGATAGCACTGACATGGAAGTATATTCTTGTTATTATTTGTTATATGAAACTGTACATTCACTGAGCATTTTGTACTCACCCCTTTCACCACAGTTTGTGATTTCAGAAAATTGGGCGAAGAGGAACGTCCACTGTTGACTCTAGACGATTGACGATATGGCAAGTGGGTTTGGTTGTACAGTTTTATATATGTCAGAGTCTAGTGGATATGTAAAGTTTTTAGTAGTCATGATTACATACTTTGGTGAATAATATAAATGACAGTTGTATTCATGTGCATAAATCTATCTATATGTGTGGTTGCACATGGTCAATGAGGTGCTTGTGTTATGAATTATTAAATGTTATGCATAGGTGTTTCTAGATTTATATTAAGGTGTGAGGTCCACTCTACTTGAAGAAACAATATACACTATTTTTTGAATAGGGTGTGACATCTACAATGCTTTTACGTTCGTTTGAATCTGTGATTCATCTCTTGAACTAAATATATGATTTTTTTCCAAGATCTATCCGTTCTTGATTTCTTAATTTATAATCTTATCTATGTTATAGATCTACAACATTTTTACACTTCTTTTGATAATATGATTTGTTTCTTGGAAGAGTTACATGTTTTACATAGGAAAATCACATGTTCTTGATAAACACCCTAGATTTTTGATTATTGTCGATTGAATTTTTTATTTTTACAATTTATTGCATATTTTGCTTCGATTATTCTTTTACTTGAGAATTGTGGAACTATGAATTGTGGTATATGTAGATTTTGTAGAAAAGTGTTGTTATTAGCTCTAGTATGAGTGAGTGTGATGAATTTGGATTACACTCGAATTCATATCGTAGACTATTAGCGGTTTTCCTCCCTTGAGGGGTTTACTGGTTGTCTAATCTTCGTAGGGGGATTGGTCTCTTGCAGGGGACAATTACTATTTGTTCGAGGCTAGGGGCTAGTATACTATTTCTAGGAAATGATACGTTAATTCTGACAGTGATACACTTCCTTTCTAAAGTGTTGTAAGTGTTGTTGTTCTGCAGGAATTAATTTGAGATGGTTTGTGTTTGTGGTGATTGATGAGATAGGTTCGGTGTGTAGATTCATTCTAGCCAACTCTTGAACGAGATATTATTTATGATTTTACAAGTTGGGGTTTGTTAAGCATTCTATTTTGCTATGAACTTTACTGTTTTATACCTTAAACTCAAGATCGGTATTCACTATCACTTTATACTTCAAATTATGATATGCTATTTTAAAAACAGAGTCTCACTTTTTTTATTATTTCAAATTCAAAAACATGTTTGGGTCTATGACGATTTTTCTACTAATCTTATTTCTCATCCTATGATGTAAACATATGTTTTATATTTTGGTGTTGAGAATGATACAGTACTAGGTGAGTAGGTAGATTGGGATGCTGAGGTGGATAATGATATGGGTATAGAAATGGATGTTTAGAGATGTTTTCCTTAGTTTATAGTTTCTTAACTCTAATAAAGTGATAAGTCATGGATGTCCTTTAGTTAGTTGTCGATGAATGTTAACTTTTGTTTTGATATAACAATAAAAATTTATTTATATTTTATTTAGGATTTATCTAGTTAGATATTGAATGGTTGTATTTATTTAATGGTTGATAGTTTGTTAATGCCTCCATTATGGAATTTGGGGCATTACAAGGAGACTTTGCGTTTACAAAAGGTTGGCATAGGATTGGGGGAGGGGAGTTGCTAGAAGGGTACAGGGAAAGGGGAAGACATGAGACACAAGAAGAAAAGGATACGAGAAGGGAGGGAAGGAAGGAAAATACTCGAGAGAATAGAAGCAGGGTGGCTCAATAGTATTGTTGAAAAAGCTTGGGCTTTATGCCCTATTTTTAAAGATGGCTCCAAATTTTTATATATCATAAATGGTCCATATAAAAAAATTCAATTCATAAATATTTTATACTCTACATAAGCTCAATCAAAAAAAATTAAGGCCTCACTTCAACGAAGGTCCCATAATTTATAGTTTGCAGTAATAGTACAAAAAAATAAATTTAAATCCATGCTAAAAAAAATTCAATTTAATTAGATTGGACCTATTAACTCAGCCGTGAAATTAAAAGGCTCTATAATTTATTTTTTAAGAAAATAAAAACAAAACTAACATAAAACTAAAACTACTAAAAAATCTAATATGAACCACCAAAAAAAGTCAAGTTTAAACTTACCATCATAATTTTTCAATTATTTTTTCTCTCTCTTACCATCAATTTTATATTAGAGATAGTGATCCAGACTCAGAATCTGCTCCAATAAAGACTGCTGCACCAACTAGAGGATTGCTCTACACTTAGAATCTGCTCCTATAAGGATTGTTGCATCGACTAGGAGGACTACTCTACACTCAGAATCTGCTCCAATAAGGACTACTGCACCGACTAGGAGAACTGCTCTTGCTTCACCGACTAGGACTACTCCACCGACTACACAATAGTCTACTCCAATAAGGATTGTTCAAGTGATGAATTCCACTCAAGAAAGGACTGTTGCACTGACTACTCTTGAGAAGGCTACATCAAATGATAATGATGAATCCACTCCATACAATCAGATGAAGGATAAAATTAAAATAGACTAAGCATAATTATCTTATCTCTAGTATTTAGATTTTTTGTTTTGTTGTAATTCTAAGTCTAACAAATGTATTATTCATGTGCACTATAGATATAAAAAAACAGAGCCTTGATAGGAAGTGATGTTGAAGAGGTTCTTTATTATCTTAATTTAGTTTTTCTTTATGGTATCAGAGCCACAAAGAACCTCCACATAAATGTCTACCTATCTTAATCTTTCTAATATCCCACAATTGATATCTATGGTGAATGTGAAGCTCCCTTCCAGGAACTAACTAATTTGGAAAAGTCAAATTCAAGATCTTGTTATCAGTGCAGATCTCTTAGATCACTTAAGCAACAATGCCACGCACCCAGCTCCTCTCATTACCAATGATGAAGGAAAAGAATAATCAAATCCAGAGTATAAGTCTTGGAGAAAACAAAATCGCCTATTGAAGAGTTTAATCACATCAACTGTCTCAAAAAACATTCTCAGTCATATTATTGGTATAGACTCTGCTCTTGAGGTATGGAATTTTCTTGAACAAAGTTTTGCATCTAGTTTTGAAGAAAGGGAGTTTAATTTGTATTGTGATCTCCAAAGGATTCGCAAAGAAAACCATGAGTCTGTGACTGAATTTTTGGCTAGATTCAAACAGATTTGTGATGAGTTAGCTGCCATCAAGAAAAAATTAACTGATTCTAATAAAGTTATGTGGGTTATGAATGGACTTGGATTAAAGTTTGAGCCTCTTATCAATGCCATTATGGAAAAATCTCCTTTTCCCTCTTATTCTCAGTTCATTCAGTCATTGATAGGATATGAAACAAGGAACAAAATTTTTCCTGGGAAGGAAGTGGTAAATGATTTTCAGGCCTTTGTTGCACATTAAAACAAAATTGGACAAGAACCAAATTCTAATAGATAGCGATATAAAGGAAAAAAATGTCTCCTTCAATTCAAGGGGTCGTGGTTTCATCCAATCACCACATAATAGAAATCAAGGAGGTAAATTCTCAACGCAGTAGTTTAATGAATCTAGAATGAATTCCAACCAAGGTTAATCTCAGCCAAATGAATGCCAAATTTGTGGTAAGACAAATCATGCAACATCAAACTGTTACAAAATTCCTTGCAAAATTTGTAACAAACAAGGTCATAATGCCTTAAATTGTTACAATTGATATAATCATGCCTTTTAAACAGAAGATATTCCACAAGCTCTAGCTGCAATGCAAGTATCTAATCCTAATGATCCATAGTGCATACCAGACATTGGAGCAACTTTTCACATGACTGGTGATCCAGGTATATTAAAAAATCTTCAACCTTATCTCGCGCATGATTTAGTAACAGTAGGTAACAGAGTAAATCTCCCAATTACTCATGTTGGTTCTTCTGATATATCTACAAATTTTGGAAAGCTGAGAGTAGACTATGTTCTTTTGGTTCCAAGTCTTACCAAAAATCTATTATCTGTTGGACAACTTACTAATGAATTTTCCTGTATTTTTAAATTCTCTTCAAATGGTTTTGTCATAAAGGACACACTGACGGGGAAGCCACTGGCAATCGAAACTAAGGATGGAGGGTTATATGCATTGAGGCACTACCAGAAAGCCTTTTATTCATTTCGACAGAGGAAAACATCTGAAGAGATTTGGCATCAATGACTTGGGCATCCAAATAAAAATATTTTTTCTTATCTTTCTAGCCAAAATAAGATTCATGTATCTGATTGGAACAATAAATTTGATATTTGTGACAGTTGTCAACTTGGTAAGAATTGCAAACTTCTTTTGATTAATGCAAGTATGAGATCTTCTTCACCTTTTGACAAGGTTCATGTGATTTATGCGGCCTAGTGACTTGATCCGATATGTGTACACTTAAGTGCAGGCGGTCAAGTTGTAGTAATAACCCGGTTAAGTCCGGAGTCGAATCCACAGGGAACTATGATTGGTGTTTTGAAGTAAGCAATAATAGAGACCAAGTGACTGAAAATTTTGAGAGTTTGGAGTGGTGGAATTTCTTGAATAGAATAGAAGATTTTTTTCAAGAGTTTTCTAGATAAAATATAAGATAAATTTAAATGTAAAATAGTCACCCTTTAGCTTGAGGATCAGAACATGTGATTAATCATCTGGTTTATTATACTTGTGTTTTATAACTCAATTAACTCCCGTGTCAACAACAAGTTAATCAGAAGATAAAGATGAACTGTAAGAATTAAGCACATAATTCTGATGCCTTTTAGAAGTGGACAAGAATTGTTTGTGCTAAGATTTAACTTGTCTACAAACGAGCAAGTGTTTCTATTAGGCATCCAACCATGACATTAATGTTCCATTCTTTAGATAAAGCATGATAATAGTGAAGATTGAAATGTATCATGCAGATATCGCCTAGGTACTTGCCTTGAACCAACAGGTTTTTCCATGTAAGAGTCATCCATGAAATAGAAAGAACCCATGGCTAGACAAGGTACC
The DNA here is from genome assembly GCA_963454935.2 of Ilex paraguariensis. Taxonomy (NCBI): domain Eukaryota; kingdom Viridiplantae; phylum Streptophyta; class Magnoliopsida; order Aquifoliales; family Aquifoliaceae; genus Ilex; species Ilex paraguariensis. Next base: position 14,052 of record CAUOFW020002804.1, read on the forward strand.
TTAGTTTTGCTAGATTCATTCAACCATTCAATGAACAAGTGAAATATAAAGCATTAAAGCATAAATGGATTACACAAATATAACTCCCGGATAATTTCTACATACTTATCTCTTCTTACTAAGAGTGAATTAGGAACAACTCACTCTTCATGGCTTGGATAAAGCTAGAAAAGTGAGTGATGCTCATCCCTCCAAGTAGAGAACTTACAAAGTAAAGTACAGTAACCAAGGAGCCGATCTTCACCAAAGAATAAGTGAATTACGTTCCACCCTTCACAGCTTTGGTAACGCTCTAAAAAAGTAGAAGAATTTCACTCCTCTAAGGAAGAAGGATACTCAAGCAATGGAAGTGAAACAAAGTAGAAGAAAGCTAGTTACTTTTGGAGGGTTTCCACCACAATCAAAAGATGAGCTATCTCTCTTGATACTTGTAAATAAAAGCAAGTACAACTATAAGGGGAGTTTAAGCCTCCATCATGGTTGTCACAACATGAATGTAAAGACTTAGCACAAGTAAATAAAAGACTTCAAGTACAAGGGGAGTCTAAGCCTCCATCATGGTTGATACAAATGTAAAATGAAAACATAAACAAGAAATGTACAAGAACTAGTTCTCTACCCTACTTTTCAAGAGAAAAGGATTCTCCCCCTTGAAGCTCCAACAATGGGGCTATTTATAGGCAAGGAAGAGGAGGGGGTGAAGGAATAGTGTTTTCCACCCAAGTCCAAGTGAAAAGCCAACAACTCTGCAGCCAATCAATGAGAGACGTTCGAGTGTGACATGTCGTTTGAACGTTGTGTCTGTTTTTGCTTTAAGGGCATTCAAACGCCTGATGGGGTCTGAAACCCCCTACTTAAGTGGCATGTGGTCTCTGTGATGGTTACTTCCATACCTCTTGAACAACTCTGGCCCTACACTCAGCAACTTGGTCCTCAGTAACTCATGACAACGTTTGAACGTGGAGTGACGTTCGAACGTTGTACTCAAGTACTTCTGTGGTTCTGCTTTCTTTGCTGCAACACTCCAGTAGGTCTCTATAGTCTAGTCTTCTCAGGTTTCTAGAGCACGTTCGAACGTGAGTGGGCATTCGAACGTGGTACTCAAGTACCTCAGTATTTTCCCTTTTTTGACTGCAACACATTATGTCTCAGCGGCCTGGTCCTCAATAACTTCAAGGGAACATTCGAACGTTGATCCACATTCGAACGTTTTTGCTTTGTGCCAAGTTATTCCAATTTTGCCCCTTTATCCACTAGTTTTACATCCAAGTGTTATATTTGTTGTCCTTGAGCTCTTGTTCACTTTAGGACCTGAAATGTCATTACTTAAACTCCATCAAAGCACAATTAGTCCCAAAAAGGCATAATAAAATGCTAACTTTAAACACTAATCACACCCCTAAGCTAAATATTGCTTGTCTCTAGTAATACAACAACATTGTAATGTAAATCTATTTCTAATGCCTTTTTCGTAGGTCATCTGGTTGCATTTAGCATATGCAATAAGCTGTTGAACCACTAGGTTTACCCTAATGGACGAGTGTTGTCTCTTGAGGGTTTTCAGTGAAGCTACCCACAAACTTCAGTCGAACAAATATGTATTTGAGGTTTCTAGTTGAAATAAGTTTGTATTGTGGTCGTTCAAACACCCAACCCTCAATTTCGACTTACATCTCTCATGCTCTTCTTTCATAGGTATTTATTCTATGCAAAATTTGGCATCTGTCACATTGGCATTTGGGATTCCTTGAGTAGAGGGAATGATCATTCTAAAAATAAGAATTGCTATATAACAAACATTCCACTTTACCACATTCCATGGATACCTTTGATTTCACCAACCTCTCTCAGAATGCTCTCAGTAAAAATTCACTCCGATTATAGTAAATTTTTTCTCACAGGGCATGTAATCAGAAGATGGCCAATCAAAAAATCCCAAGCGCAATTAGTAAAGGAGTGATGTTTAAGGAAACAAACTAATCATGCATTGCCATAATCTCATGGAGGAAAACTGACGTAGATAAAGAAATGTTATTTAGCATATCTCAGATGTAGTTGGCGAACTACACATGCATCAAACTTGAGATCAATTAGGACTTTTTGTAGGTTGTAATATGGCCAAAGGTCAGTGGCTAACAACATGACGTTAATGGTATTCAAAAAACTATCTTTTCCTTATGTATTGTAGCACGTTTCTTTCTTAATTTTCGGTCTTTTTCCAAGAACTTGTATTTCTTTCTTTTATTTTTCTCATTTTTCACTTTCTTGGCAATTCCCTGTTTGTCTTGTCTCTTTTCCTTTTCGGTTGTTTCCACCGACTTTTCTTTCATTGAACAGTAGCCACCGTTGTCTTTTCTCTTTCTCTTGTTTTTCTGTATCATACTGATTTATAAGAGGGTGTAAGAAAATTAGATAACAAGGTATGTCAAGTATATTTTCTTGTGGCTTTATTATCGTATGGGTTTTTCAAAAAAGAACTCATTCATTGAAGGCTCAAGCATGGCTGACTAGGGATATACTTTGTGAAAGAAATGTCTAAGGCTCAAATTCAAATCAAAGATAGCCTAAGCTCCTTTCTCAAGTATGTGCACATGTATGTGTCGTATGCGAAGGTTCCTTGTGGGATATGTAAATAGATCACTTTAGTTGCGTCAATCAAAGCAAAGTTAATGAGATTATTGAAAAAAATGAAAGTGAAAGAGCTTACTTTGAGTGTTTGTGGACATCCTCTCAAAAATCATCGCAAAGCTCAAAACTTACCATGGTATTCTCTGTCATCTCCACTAGTTATGTCGGGTGTTTCAAGGAATGTTGGTTATATAGCGATTCCATTTTCGAGTCTGATCATCTGGTACCTTAAGATGACAGATACTAATGTGCATTCGACAATTTAAGCATAGAGATAATACCAATTTTCCAAGAAATGTGGTTTCAAGTCTTGGTTGCTAAGATGTCAAACCGATCATATGCTTTAGTTATTTTAACAAGAAAATTTCGAATGCACATTTGTTTCTTTTATTATCAAGAATTACCAAAGTGCTAATTCTGCATATGCATTTAAACAAATAAAAGTGATGAACAGAATCATTCATTCCATAGAATATGATGTTTATAGTAATACCAATGATTCAATCCATCCATAAAAAAAGTGACCAAAACATAAATTTCAAATATCCACAAACATCTATAAACAACCATCCACAAGAACAGAAATAGATATCCACAACATCTACAAAACAACCATCCACAAGAACACCCAAAGAAGAATCATATCTAAGAAGAAATAAACAAACACCCAACTCCACTCAAGAACATAAATTACCCTCTCAATCTCCTCCGTCTCCATCGTCTCCACAAACTCCACTAGCTCCACTAGCTCCACCCCACAAAAGACTAAGGATCTCATCCTGCTTAGCTTCAATGATAAGCATGATGTCCCGTAAGGAACGTCGGGTGGTCGTGCTGGGGCCTGCCTCTTGCTGCTCTCTCTCTGTCTCCATCTCTCTCTCCTCTTCAGTATCAAGCTCCTTTTGCACTTCATCAACTCCTTGGGGAGGGGGCATTTCTTGTCTTGCAGCCGGGGAACCACTATGGCCTTGGCTTCTCTGAAAAGAGGCCTTGTTTAGTGGCCCCATCAGCTTTTGAATTTCCATTTCGGGCCTCACCCTGACCCCGTGGTTTTTGCATATCTCAGTCACCAAGGTGCCAAATGGGAGTGAGCTTCGCTTCACATCACAGCCCTTCTTCATTTCATTTAAGATGAGAGAAGGGAGGTCTATGCTATGGCTCTTCCCAAGTGAATAAAGCAATTGGGCCATGTTTGGTAGAATTTCATTTTTTCATCCTATTGGAGCAAAGTTTGACACCGTAATCAAGTTTAGCATTTTGTATTTGTCAGTTTGTTCCCGTTGGCGAAAAAATCTTCGTCCCGCCCAAGAAAGGTTAGCTATCCCTATCAGCTCTTTCCCTACTGTATTCATCACCACATTCTTCCTCGGGGGATAGGTAGGATTTCGGACTCGAGGTACTTCCTGCCTTCTCTCCCAAATGTAGTCCTCATGGACATCTATATGGACTCCCCTCATATAGCTTTTTAACACCCCATTGATTATTTTGGCATTGAAGTAAAACTCCCGCACCAAATCAATCACGGCCTCCCCACCATTTTGTAAATACAAAGCCCAGCCTCTCATCTCCATCTCTACTATTATGCCCAATTCAGCAAAATCAGTCAAAACCACATCCCTTTCACAAACCACATCATGCTTTTGATAGAAACTATCGTACCTGTCAGCCATGAGTGCAGTAGGGAAGCGGGTCTTATCATATCTCCGCGTGAGGGGTGGCCTCCCTTCTCTCAATTCAACCACCTCCTCTATGAAGTTGGGTTCTTGGTTGATTGGGTTGCACTTGGTAGGGAGCTTGACTCTAGGCATGGTGTTTTTCAGTTTTGAGCTTATGAAGGCCCGGAACTCTTGAATTTCTTGGTGAAAAGAGGAGTTTTGAAGTGGGAATGGTTTTGGGAAGGTCGATTTCAAGTGGAAATGGGGAATGGAGGATATTTTGAGGACTGGGTACTTAAAAGGGGTTCTAGGGTTTGGGGGATTTTGAAGGACTTTGGGAGTTTTGGAATGAGGAAGACGATCTAGGCTTTTATAGCCTAAGAAGGATCATTCGAACGTCAATAACGTTTGAACGTATGTAGAAGAATTTTTAAAATATCATTCGAATGTGGTGAGCTCCCAATACTTTTGAGTTCTTTTAGAGACCAAAGTACTGTAAGCTCCTGTCGTTCGAACGTGCTATTGGCGTTCGAACGAACTGAGCTCCCAGTACTTTTCGTTTCCATCAGAAACTTCATCAGAGGCTGAGTACTATAAGCAAGTGACATTCAAACGTTGAATCAAACTCAAAAAAAATTTTTTGCATTACACTATACAATAAAAGAGGACAAAACACACAAGTTTGAACCAACAATTCATGGCATCTGAGGATAAGTCCCTACCCACGCTTCAGGTTGGTATTATGGGACATTCCTTACTCGGCCCATATTTTCATTTCAGTCAAGTTTGTACAAAACAAAAAAGATTTTTACACTTTTTTAGAAAAATTTGGACCCTTGGCTTTCATCCCAACTACTCTAATTTGAGTTTCCCTCGTATCTATGTAGTGCGGACAGCCAGTGACTCTTCCAATTTTCTCTCTTACAAACTGGTTAAGCATAGTACTAGAATAGCATGACATCTCAGGGTAATCCTTATTCAACCCATTCACTATCTAGTCTAATCGATCGAGTGCACGACCGAAAATTGGTTTAGAACACTGGTTATACCTTTTCTCGTGAAAGACTCTGCCACACTGTTTACAACCACCAAGTCTCTTGGCATGACGGCGTTTAGCAAAAGTGCTTTTGCCACAGAGGGGTTTCTTTTGCTCTTCTTGGATCTCAGTCTTTCTCACCAGTCTTGCTTTTCTCATGATTACAGTATGCACATCAGAAGGAAAAGTGCGCAAAACTCCTAGACTAAACCAAAAAAGTTTAACATCCATACTTTCTATGCTTTAAGACTCGCTATCTAATTCTTTAACGTTTGCCAGTCACAAAGACGATTTAAGCTGACTCACAAACATAACCACCAATTTATACAAAATACAAAACAAGGTACACAATCTGATTAGAAACAGCAACAACAACAACAACACAAAAAAAAAATTTCTACAGGCACATATGAAATTTTTTACTGGCACATATGAACTATAGTTCTCATCCCCCAACCTAAACTGAACATTGTCCCCAATGTTTCGAATTTACCGATATGTTGAGCTTTGGAGATGAGGTTGAGCGGTAGAGATCTTGTTCATCTGTCGAAACCTACAAGCAAAATACACAAATCAAACATCTCGTTGCAGATCTGGATTTTTGCTAGGATGAAAACCCTTGATTCTGAGTGCAGATAGAAGAAGAAGAGTCATGTACAAATAGAGTAAACACATGCAGATCATGAGACAAAGGACTGGATTTTCGGGTAATATGGTTATGGTGTTGTTGGGAGATAGGTCGTGGTTCCAAAAGATCGCGAACAGCGAAGAAGAAGAAGCAAAGAAAAAGAAGGAAACAGGAAAAAGGGGAAGGGCGGTGGGGAAGAAAAAAGAAAAGGGGAAAGACGACTTATAAAGGTGCGCTTGTGGGTCGGGTGTAATCGATTGTTTCCTGACCCACCCTTTTTTTGTGTCGGCAGGCGCTTTTCTTGAAGCGATGTTCTGGATCCATTAAAAGAATAATCTCCACATTTTTGACAAAGTTTTCCAAAAAATGGTTTTAACCGCTGACCATTAACGGCAAAGATATTACCGTTCGATGGATTTTCCACTTTTACTACTCCGTGTTCAAACACATTTTTGACAATATAAGGCCCTATCCATCTTGATCTCAACTTACCAGGAAAGAGGCGGAGTCTTGAATTAAACAACAAGACTTTTTGAAAGGTTCAAAAGACTTTTTCATAATGTTCTTATCATGAAAAATTTTCATCCTGGTTTTAGCAATCTTAGCATTGTCATATGCTTCATTTCTCAATTCCTCCAATTAGTTAATCTGAAGTTTTCTTGAAAGTCCAGTTTTATCTAGGTCAAAGTTCATTACTTTAATGGCCTAGTATGCCCTATGCTCCAATCCCACAGATAGGTGACACGGCTTTCCATAGACTAATCGATAAGGAGACATGCCCAAAATTGTTTTAAATGCAGTGCGATATGTCTAGAGTGCATCACTTAGTCTTGACGACCAATCTTTGCGGTCTGAATTTACTATTTTTTTCAAAATTAATTTGATCTCCCAATTAGCTAATTCAACCTGTCTACTAGTTTGTGGATGATAAGGGGTTGCAATTTTCTGGAAAATCAAATATTTTTTCATCAGATTCTAGAAAGGGCGATTGCAAAAATAAGCCCCCCATCACTTATGATTGATTTAGGAACTTCAAACGGGGATAAAATATTTTTTTTAAGAAATTTGATTACCATTTGGTGATCATTATTTTGGCATGGAATTGCTTCAACCCATTTGGATACATAGTTTACGACCACTAAAATGTATAGATAGCCAAATGAAGGGGGGAATAGTCCCATAAAATCAATGCCCCAACAGTCAAAAATTTTAATCACAAAAATCGGGTTCAAGGGCATCATGTTTCTTTTTGAAATGTTTCCCGACCTTTAGCATCTATCGCAAATTAAACAAAAGGCATGAACATCTTTGAAAAGTGTGGGCCAGTAAAATCCACACTACAAGATTTTCGCAGCGGTTTTTCTTGAGGAAAAATGGCCACCACATGCTTCAAAATGGCAAAAGGTTATTACCTGTCTGCTTTCCTGAATGGGGATGCAACATCTTGTGATTTGATCCTTACAGTACTTAAATACGTACAGATCTTCCCAAATGAAGTTACAAACCTCCCTCAGAAATTTCTTTTTGTCCGTGGGGAAAAAGGAGGGAGGGAGTGTTCCAGTAGCAAGAAAATTAGCAATATCAACGTACTATGGGGTTTCATCAATTATGAACAGTTGTTCATCGGGGGAATTTTTCATTAATTGGTAGTTCATCTTTGTGAAATTCATAAGTTAACCTAGACAGATAGTCTGCCACCACATTCTCAACACCCTTTTTGTCCTTAATGACCAGGTCAAACTCTTGAAGTAAAAGTATCCATCTTAAGAGCCTAGGCTTAGCATCCTTCTTTGTGAGCAAGAATTTTAATGTTGCATTGTCAGTGAACACAGTAACAGAAGAACCAACAAGGTAGGGACAAAATTTTTTCAAAGCAAACACTACTGCAAGTAATTCCTTTTTAGTTGTTGAATAATTCATTTGAGCATCATTCAAAGTTTTACTTGCATAGTAAATGACATGTGGTTTCTTATCTTTTCTTTGTCCCAATATAGCACCTAAAATATAATCACTTGCATCACACATTAGTTCAAAGGGTAGAGTCCAGTCAGGGGATTGCATTATTGGGGCAGAAATTAATATGCTTTGAAGCTTGTCAAAAGCTTTTTGGCACGTTTCACTCCAATCAAAGATTACATCTTGACTCAAGTGATGACACATGGGTTTTGCTATGGTACTGAAATCTTTTATGAATCTCCTATAAAATCTTGTATGTCCCATAAATGATCAGACATCCTTCACAGTCTTCGGAGCAGGCAAGTTCCCAATCAGATCTATTTTGGCCTTGTCAACTTTCATGCCCTCAAACGGTACAATGTGACCTCAGACAATGCCTTGTGTTACCATGAAATGACATTTTTCCCAATTAAGCACCAGATTGGTCTCTTTACACCTTATTAATACCTTTTCTAGGTTGGCCAGACACAAATCAAACGAGTCACAATAGACAGAGAAGTCATCCATGATTACTTCCAAATTTTTTTTGACCATGTCACTGAATAGACTCAACATGCATCTTTGGAATGTTGCAGGAGCATTACAAGTCCGAACGACATCCTTTTGAATGCAAACGTGCCAAAGGGGCATGTAAATGTGGTTTTCTTCTGATCATTGAGTGCTATCTCAATTTGGTTGTACCTGAAATAGCCTTCCAGGAAACAGTAAAACTCATAGCCTGCAATTCTCTCTAGAACCTGGTCCAGAATAGGAAGGGGGAAATGGTCTTGTCTAGCCACCAAATTGAGCTTTTGATAGTCAATACACATCCATAATCCTGTGACGACTCTAGTTGGTACTAGTTCATTGGTTTCATTTTTGACCACTGTGACCCTAGACTTTTTGGGCACAACTTGGGTTGGGCTAACCCATTTACTATCGGAGATGGGAAAGACTATCCCTACATCTAAGAGTTTAAGCACTTTCATTTTCACAACTTTCTTCATGTGAGGGTTCAGTCGTCACTGCATTTGACGAGAAGGTTTTGAATCCTCTTCCAGGTATATAGCATGATTGCAGATCAATGGGCTTATACCTTTCAAGTCAGCAATGGTCCACCCAATGGTGTTTTTGTGATTCTTAAGAACTTCAATCAATTTAGACTCTTGTAAGTCTGTGAGCTTAGATGAAATTACCACTGGGTACGACTTGTCTTGTCCTAGAAATGCATATTTAAGGTCAGATGGGAGAGGTTTCAATTCAGGCTTTGGTGGCTTGACATTGGATGAGAGTGGCTTTGTGCCACTTGGCGAAAGTTCCTCAAATTTGGGGGCCCATGTATCAACAACATGGGTCGGGCAATTCTTTGAATCATCATCTGTTGTTTCAGATGTGATGGATTCTGACAAAGAAAGTTCAGTGGAATTTTCACAGAATGTGTTATTCAGATGGTTCTGAACCAAAGACTCAATGGAATTTATTTCTCTTTCTTCTTTATCCTCTCCTGAATGTTTGGCAACATTGAAAATATTCAGCTCAAGAGTCATATTCCCAAAGGTTAATTTCATGACCTCATTCCTATAATTGATTAGTGCATTTGAAGTTGCTAGGAAGGGTCGACCAAGAATAATAGGAATTGGATTCTCTGAATGCTTTGTTGGCTGAGTATCTAGGACGATGAACTCAATAGGGAATACAAAGTTGTCCACTTGGACAAGTACATCTTCAACAATACCCCTAGAAATTTTGATAGATCTATCTGTTAACTAAAGTGTGACACTTGTGGGTTTGAGTTCTCCCAGACCCAACTGCTGGTAAACAGAAAATGGGAGCAAATTGACACTTGCTCCAAGGTCTAACAGTGCTTGTTCGATTCTGAAATTTCCAATGACACACGACACAGTCAGACACCCTAGATCTTCGTATTATGGAGGGATTTTATGGTGAAGCAAGGCATTGGCATGTTCTGTCAGGAAGGCTCTTTTTTTAACATTCTGGCTTCTTTTGACTGTGCACAAGTCTTTCAAAAACTTGGCATAAGATGGAACATGTTTGATTGCATCCAGAAGTGGGATGTTGATTTTTACTTGCTTGTAGAGCTCGTAAATTTTTGGTTGATTATTCAACTTTTGTGCAGTTTTGAGTCTATGAGGAAAAGGAGCAGGAATAGAATATGAGGGTTCTTTTTCCCTTGATGGCTCTGGTTCTTGTTCAATCATGGGCTCGGGTACCTCTTCTTTCTCACATTCAGGCTCAATTGTTTATGTCTCCATTGGTGGATTGACTGGGATTAACTTAGGTTTTGGCTTTGGAAGTAGCATGTCTTTGATAGTCTTGTCAATCACCTTGCCACTTCTTAGAGTAGTGACAACTTGGGCTTGGGCTAGTGGGGTTTCCATGATTGTGGGATTTTCCACCTGAAATTGGTCTTGTGGTGGTTTTGGTTGGGCAGGAAACTTGCTCTTCTCATGTGTGGTCATGGATTGGGTCAACTTTTGGATGTGACTTTTAAGATCGTCGAAAGATTGAGTGGTCTGTGTTTTGAAATCAATAAAAGCCAGAGTGGAGCTATGATTATAGTTCATCTGGCTTTGCATAAACTGATTCAGAGTATCCTTAAGGCTCCTCTTTTGTGGTGGTTGGTATGGTTGATACGTGGGAGGTCCTTGAGGTGGTGGGTGTGTACCTTGTTGTTGGTTCATGGGAGTTGGTTGTGTGTTTCTCCAATTGAAGTTTGGGTGGTTATGCCACCCTGGATTGTATGTTTCAGAGTATGTGTTGAAGTAAGACTTGTTGAAATTGGAGACAACATTTGTTTGTTCCAACAAAACCTCTGTAAATGTTGGAATGGTGGGACACTCCCCAATAGGGTGTTTTTTCAATGCACATATCTCATATACTTGTTCTGTGGGAGAGCTAACATCAACTTGATGAACCTTTTTCATCTCTAAAGCTTCAAGCTTTTGAGACAGGGTGAACATTTTTGCTCTTAGGTCATCGTCATCTCTCAAGACATACTTACCTCCTTGGGAAGTAGATGGTTTGGTTTTAACAATGGTAAGAGAGGCTGAGGCCCACATCTGAGAACTATTAGATATGGTATCAAAAAAATTGAATGCATCCTCCGGACTTTTGCTCATAAACTCTCCTTGAGCCATCATTTCGACAAACTGACGTAGTCTAGTGGACAAGAAGTCATAGAAAAATCCTACCAAAGTCCAATTCTCAAAAGCATGGTGTGGGTAGGACTGTAGTAGGTCCTTGAATCTCTGCCAAATTTGGTAAAAAATTTCTCCTTCTTTGACCGAAAAGTTCATAATTTTCCTTTTCAATGCATTAGTGCAGTGTAGGGGAAAAATATTTCTGAAAAATTCATTTTGTAGTGCTCGCCAGTCAAGTATTGAAAGAGCTTTTAAAGAATTTCGTCATTGTTTAGCTCTATCCTTTAGAGAGAATAAAAAAAGTTTCATTTTGGTTAGCTCAGAATTGTCTTGAAATGTTCCACATACTTCCTCAAACTCTTTTATGTGCAGATATGAGTTTTCTGTTTCGAGTCCACGGAATTGAGGGAGTAGTTGAATGTCCCCGTCTTTACAGTAAAGAGAGGTGCATCTTCAAGAAAGATAAAACAAGATGGGACACTATTTCTTGTAGGATTTAAGTAATCCCTCAGAGTTCGAATGTTAGACACTTCCTCCTCTCTCACAGGAATTTTTCCTTATCTCTCATCATTTGTCATTTTACTTTCATAAGAGTCTGCTACTGATCTAGGTGAAAATGGTTCAGGTTTATTCATAGACCCAGAAGATTCTGCTGGCAAATTTTGATAGTGAGGATCGTTCTCAGAGATAAAAGTAATTAAAACAACTTTATACACAATAAAACAAATTTATACACAAAAAGTGAGGTCTTTTTACCTTTTACCGTAAACACCTTTTATGGTTCCTCGGCAACGGTGCCAAAAACTTGACTTGATCCGAAATGTGTACACCCAAGTGCAGGCGATCAAGTTGTAGTAATAATCTGGTTAAGTCGGGAGTCGAATCCATAGGGAACTATGATTGATGTTTTGAAGTAAGCAAAAATAGAGACCAAGTTACTGGAAATTTTGAGAGTTTGAAGTGGTGGTATTTCTTGAATAGAATAAAAGATTCTTGTCAAGAGTTTTCTAAACAAAATATAAGATAAATTTAAATGTAAAACAATCACCCTTTAGCTTGAGGATCAAAACACGTGGTTAATCATCCGGTTTTTTATACTTGTGTTTCATAACTCAATTAACTCTCATATAAACAGCAAGTTAATCGGAAGATAAAGACGGACTGTAAGAATTAAGTACATGATTCCGATGCCTTTTTAGAAGTGGACAAAAATTGCCTGTGTCGAGATTTAACCCATCTACAAACAAGCAAGTGTTTTTACAAGGCATCCAACCATGACATTAATTTTTCATTCTTTAGATAAAGCACGATAATAGTGAAGATTGAAATGTATCATGCAGATATCGCCTAGGTACTTGCCTTGAACCAACATGTTTTCCATACAAGAGTCATCTGTGACATAGAAAAAACCCATGGTTAGACAAGGTACCTTAGCTTTACTAGATACATTCAACCATTCAATGAACAAGTGAAATATAAAGCATTAAAGCATAAATGGATTACACAAATATAACTCCCGAATAATTTCTACATATTCATCTCCTCTTACTAAAGAATGAATGAGGAACTACTCACTTTTCATGGCTTGGATAAAGCTAGAAAAGTGAGTGATGCTCATCCCTCAAAGTAGAGAACTTACAAAGTAAAGTATAGTAAACGAGGAGCAGCTCTTCACCAAAGAATAAGTGAATCACGTTCCGCCCTTCACGATTTTGGTAAAGCTCTAGAAAAGTGGAAGAGTTTCACTCCTCTAAGGAAGAAGAAAGCTCAAGCAATGGAAGTGAAATAAAGTAGAAGAAAACTAGTTATTTTTGGAGGGTTTCCACACAACCAAAAGATGAGTTATCTCTCTTGACACTTGTAAATAAAAGCAAGTACAACTACAAGGAGAGCCTAAGCCTCCATCATGGTTGTCACAACATGAATGTAAAGACTTAGCACAAGTAAATAAAAGACTTCAAGTACAAGGGGAGTCTAAGCCTCCATCATGGTTCATACAAATGCAAAATGAAAACATAAACAAGAAATGTACAAGAACTAGTTCTCTACCCTACTTTTCAAGAGAAAAGGATTCTCCCCCTAGAAGCTCCCACAATGGGGCTATTTATAGGCAAGGAAGAGGAGGGGGGTGAAGGAATAGTGTTTGCCACCCAAGTCCAAATGAAAAGCCAACAACTCTGCAGCCAATCAGTGAGGGACATTCGAACATGATCTGTCTTTCGAACGTTGTGTCTGTTTTTGCTTTAAGGGCATTCGAACACCAGATGGGGCCTGAACCCCCCTACTCAAGTGGTTTATGATATGTGTGATGGTTACTTCCATACGTCTTGAACAGCTCTGGCCCAGCACTCAGCAACTTGGTCCTCAGTAACTCATGACAATGTTCGAACGTGGAGTGGCGTTCGAACGTTGTACTCAAGTACTTTTGTGGTTCTGATTTCTTTACTACAACACTCTAGTTGGTCTCATTAGTCTAGTCTTCTCAAGTTTCCAGAGCACGTTCGAACGTGAGTGGGCATTCAAACGTGGTACTCAAGTACCTTAGCATTTTCCCTTTTTTATTGCAACACATCATGTCTCAGCAGCCTGGTCCTCAATCATTTCAGGGGAACGTTCGAACTTTGATCCATGTTCGAACGTTCTTGCTTTGTGCCAAGCTATTGCAATTTTGCTCATTTATCCACTGGTGTTACATCCAAGTGTGATATTTGTTGTCCTTGAGCTCTTGTTCACTTTAGGACCTAAAATGTCATTACTTAAACTCCATCAAAGCACAATTAGTCCCAAAAAGGCATAGTAAAATGCTAACTTTAAGCACTAATCACCTAGCCCCTGTAAATTCAATGCAAAATTTTAGGTATTATGCCCTATTTGTGGATGGTTATACAAGATTTGTGTGGCTTTATCCATTGAAATACGAGTCAGATTTCTTTAATTACTTCGAGGAGTTCAATGCCATGGTAGAAACACAATTCAGCAAGCAAATAAAAGTCTTTCAGTGTGATGATGACGGTGAATTTAGAGATAATGAATTTTTACTTGCTTTATCAGCGTATGGAATGCTTCAGTAGCTATCTTGTCCATCAACGCCTGAACAAAATGGTGTTGCAGAGGGCAAGCATTGACATATCCGTGAGTTGGGTATGACTATGCTTTTTTATTCTGGCTTGAGCAAACGTTTATGGATTGAAGCTTTTTCCACTGCTACCTTTGTGATAAATCGGTTGCCGTCCACTTCCATTAAAATGGATAATCCATTTCATCTACTTTTTAAAAGGGATCCTGATTATACTTCCTTCTGAGCCTACGATTGCAGATGCTACCCCTATCTTAAGGACTACAGTAAAAATAAGTTTTCTGAGAAAACATTACCTTGTGTTTTCATTGGTTACAGTGCTATTCACAAAGGATATTGTTGCCTCCATTCTCAAACTGACATAATCTACATCTCCCGTCATGTGGTTTTTAATGAATTATGCTTTCCAATGGCTCCTCAAACTGCCATTACTGCACCACCAATTGATCCATCTGCTCATCTCAACACTTTTCATGAATGGCTTTCTCCATATCAGTCCACTCCAGGGCTTTCTTTTGCCAACCAGTGCACTGATTCAATTGATTCTCTATCATAGGGGAGTAATGGTTCTCCATCATAGGTTCTTCCTTCCACCTGTTCTCAAGCAGCAGATCCTATGTGTTCCTCTTCTCAACAACTTATTTCCTCTCCCACCTCACCAATCTTATCATTGATAGACACATCCACCACTCCTTGTTCCTCTCAACCCGAAGCTTCACCCGACGCTCCAATTATTGAGGAAAATTCTAATTTACTATCTTCCCATACAAATTCACATACCTATGCACCCAGGAGAATTATATGTTGATCTTGGTCCTCTCCCTACTTCCATTTTTCCAAGTTTCCAACATAATACTCACCCCATGCGCACAAGAGGAAAAGAAAAAATAGGTCTTCTTCATGTCCAAACTCCATCATCATCTACTGATTTGCCAAAAGAACCCAAGACTGTTAAAGCAGCCTTAGCTGATCCTAGATGGTCTGTTGCCATACATGATGAATTACAGGCATTGGCAAATAATCACACATGTACTCTTGTTCCTCGTTGTCCTCACATGAACATTGTAGGTTACAAATGGATATTCAAAACTAAGCTACATGTTGATGGGACTCTTGATGGCTTAAAAGCTTGCTTGGTTGCAAAAGGGTTTCACCAAAATTCCCACATTGATTTTGTTGACACATATAGCCCAGTTGTTCGCCCTCAATCTATTCGTATTGTTCTTATCATCACTCTTTCCCGTAATTGGGAAATTTGACAATTAGATGTGAAGAACGCCTTTGTGCATGGGTATTTGAAAGACTATGTTTATATGGATCAACCACCAGGGTTCGTTGATCAATCTTCTCCAAATCATGTGTGTCAACTATCACAAGCACTTTATGGTCTTAAGCAAGCACAACGTGCTTGGTTCGATCACTTTAGTCAATTTCTTATCTCTTTGGGCTTTGTCTACTCACAACCTGATCCTTCTCTATATTCTCTACATATTGCCAAAGGAATTCTCATCCTTTTACTCTATGTCGATGATATTATTGTTATTGGTGATACTCCATCCTTACTTCATACATTTATTGCTCGCAGTCAAGCAACCTTTGCCATCAAGGACTTAGGTTTTATTCACTATTTCCTTGGTATTGAAGCAATACCAACTTCTCATGGTCTCTTACTCTCTCAACATAAATATGTTTAAGAAATCCTTAGTAGAGCAAACATGGAAAATTGTAAACCTATATCCACTCCTTTACCTACTAAAATTGATCATCCTAATGATCCTTTAACTGACCCTCATCAGTTTTGTACCTCACCTTGACTCGACCGAATCTCACCTATTTAGTTAACCTTGTGAGTCAATATGTGCACGTGGCCACTATCGCACATCTTACTTTAGCAAAGCGGATACCGCACTATATTCAAGGAACTTCACATTTTGGTCTTCATTTGCTCAAGCAAAATGCTCTTGATTTGTATGCCTTCTCGGCTGCTGACTGGGCTAGTTACCCATTAACCAAAGGTTCCACAAGTGATTATGTTATCTTCATTGGTTCTAATCTCGTATCCTGGGGTGCTAAGAAGCAACCTACTATTGCCAGATCTAGCACTGAAGCAAAATATCGTGCCCTCGCTGTCACTACTGCTGAAATCACTTGGGTTACATATATTCTTCGTGCTCTAAATATCTATCTCCCACGTCTAGCTACATTATTTGGTGACAATTTAAGTGCACTTCATTTATATGCTAATCCAGTTTTCCAAGCTCAAACTAAACATGTTGAATTGGATTATCATTTTGATCGAGAAAAAGTGGCTCAAGGAATTATTGTTACTCAATTTGTCTCATCTTCTGATCAACTTAGTGATATTTTCACCAAGCCCCTTTCCCGTGAAATATTATGTTCTCTTCGTGGCAAGTTGGGTGTGTTGTCTCTCTCCCACCTCATTAGAGATAGTGATCCAGACTTAGAATTTGCTCCAATAAGGACTGCTGCACCGACTTGGAGGACTGCTCTACACTCAGAATCTGCTCCAATAAGGACTGCTACACCGACTAGGAGGACTGTTGTTGCTTCATCGACTAGGACTGCTCCATGAACATCACAAATAGTCTGCTCCAATAAGGATTGTTTAAGTGATGAATTCCACTCAAAAAAGGACTACTGCACCATAAGTAAAATAATAAGTAAATAACCTAACCAATCAACTTAAAACCTCCAACTAAATATAAACATAAAGTAAACACTTCAGAAACTTGGTTCAGTCAATCTTCTAGAGTCTAGACTGGTGGCTTCAGAAGGTTTTCTAGAATTGTGACTGCATCTTGTAGATTGTGTTTTTGTCCACCTAGAAAACCTTCGCTAAAAGATCGCTAGCAATATCAGGTTTTGATCCAAAGACAGCATTTGCTATGGGAATAACTCCAGGGTTTTGACTATCCAAAGCTGCAATGGCGATTGCATTACCATATCCAACATTGCATTGGAAGTGGACAAGACCCGCTGGAAAGACAAACACATCACCTTTCTTAAGCACCTTTGATATGAGACGATTTTCTGGATTGGAGGTGACAAATCCCACTATGAAGTTGCCTTGTAATACTGTCAATATTTCAGTAGCACAGGGATGTGTATAAGGAGGGTTTGTACCACATGGAGCATAATTGATACGGACCAAAGAGATGCCAAGGGTATTAAGTCCTAGAATTTGGGCTACATTTACTGGAGCTACCCGTGATCCAACTGAATTTGATGTATTTCCCACTAAGTGAAGCCCTCTAAACAAAAAATCATTACATTGTACAAGCTTTGGATCCTTGCAGACAAGACCATTCACTAGCACTGTCATAAAAAAAAAAAAAAGGCATAACCACAAATAACCATAAAAACCTATAAGTACAACTAGGCCTTATTTGTTGATATGCGAAACCGGTGACGAAACATGGAGTTTAAAGAGTTTGAAAAAAACATTACCTAGGCTATTGGGGTTTGCAACACAAATATTTTGGAGAGGGCTATAGTCAAAAGCCAAAGCTAGAGACAAAGCTATGGCCAACAGCCCAAGCAAGAGGAAACGAGGAGCCATTTTAAGATATATCTTCCTTAAGTACCCACACAAGAGACATGAGGAAACACTGAATCACTTATGAGGACAAGTGAGACTCGTGCTAATTAATAAGTACCACTTTGGCTTGCTTTTATAGAGAGAGAGAGAACATTGTGCCTTCCAGTCACCTATGCATTAAAAGAGTCCAGAACTCATTGGCGACAATTGAACAAGGAAATGCATATATGATATATCCATTATCCCACCTCAGTTTCTTTTACGCCTGCTATTGTTACAGGCCAAGAAACAATTATTTTTGCAATCTTATAAAGAACCATTCAATAAGTCGTCAAAAATTTGAATATCTTGTCAGAAAAATTTGAATATCTTGTCAGGACATCACAAAAAACAATTTATCAAATTAATGATGACTGTTCTAACGTAATACCCATTCAAGTGCTAATTCGATTTGGTGCAGCTGTGGTATTTCCTTATATATAACAGAACATGACATAAATAATAAACTGTTCTGGGTTTTGGACACAAGTGCAGTCCAAAAATGCCTTGTGGAAAAGTACAATGCAGAAATTGCTCTTTGCAGGAGCAAAATTTATTTACAAATAAGATATTCAAGAGAAATGTAGGAGTAATGTAATTGTTTGTTGGGAGAATTACACTCAGACCCCCTAGGTTTTATTGGCTATAATTTCAGCCTTTGTATATTTGTGATAGATAAAACAAAAACAATGTAACTTAGTCTTTTTTGGAATAATTTTTCCATTGATGTATTCCATATTCTCAACATACATATAGATTACAAGATATATCTTGACCACTCACTTTCCTAGACCATTAACCACATAACAAGACCCAAGACATAACCACTTGTGTTCCCAAGACAACTAGATACACTTAACAACAAAGTATTATCTAGTATACTATTTTTAACACTCCCCCTTAATGCTTTATTGTTGTATTCCCAACATGTCTCTTAGAAACTCGAACTTATCTTTAGGAAGTGCTTTGGTAAAAATGTCCGTCACTTGATCTCCGGTCTTACAATATTTGACTTGAATCTCTTCATCTTCTACGGCTTCTTGAATAAAGTGATGCTTGATTGCAATGTACTTAGTTTGGCTATGATAGGCGGGATTCTTTGTCATGGCGATAACTGATTTATTATCGCACAAAATTGGAGTTGTTTCATCTTGCTTTTTACCATTATCTTCCAGGATTCTTCTCAACAAAATTGCTTGAGAAATGGCCAATGATGTTGAAATATATGTAGCTACAGCTAATGATTGTACCCACACATTGTTGTCTCTTTGACACCCATGAAATTACACCGGAACCAAGTGAAAATGCATAGCCCAAAGTGCTCCTCATATCGTCAATGTTTCTGGCCCAATCACTATCACAAAATCCAAGTAACTTGACATCAACTTTTCTTCCAAACATAATCCCAAAATCAAGTGTTCCTTGAATATATCTCAACACTCTCTTTTCTGCCCCAAAATGAATTTGGCTTGGTTTGTGCATAAACCAAGATAACAAACTTGTAGCATACATGATGTCCGACCTTGCAGCTATCAAGTACAAAAGACTTCCAACCAAGCTTCTATAAAAAGATGCTTCAACTTCTTTAACTCCATCATTTTTTAACAACTTTTCATTCACAACCAAAGGTGTAGCCACCGATTTGCAATTTCTCATTCTAAATTTTTCAAGAAGAGTTTTTGCATACTTCTTTTGACAAATAAAAACTCTATCTTCTTGTTGATAAATTTCAATGCCCAAAATAATGTAGAAGTCCAAAATCACTCATTTCATAACTTTTCATCATCTCACTTTTAAAATCTTCAATCATTAAATGGTCATTCCCGGTAAAAATCAAGTCATCAACATAAAGACACACAATGAGAATACTGGTATTACCTTAGATTTTGATGTACAAGGTTGGGTCACTTTTATTGAAATAGGAATCAATCTCACTATATCATGCTCGAGGTGCTTGTTTTAGCCCGTACAAAGCCTTTTTCAGCTTGTACACTTTTTCTTCTTCACCGTTGACCGCAAAGCCTTGAGGTTGCTCTACATAAACTTCTTCTTTTAACACACCATTCAAGAACGCTGATTTTACATCTAATTAATGAAGAAACCAGCCCCTTTATGAAGCAAGAATAATAAGAAGCCTTATTGTATCAAGTCGAGCAACCGGAGCAAAAGTCTCTTGGTAATCAACACCAGGTTGTTGTGAATACCCCTTTGCTACAAGCCTTACTTTATTCTTTTGAATTGAACCATCCGGATTAAACTTCGTTTTGTAAATCCACCTCACCCCAATGACCTCTTTATTATTTGGCTTTTCCACCAACTCCCAAGTGTTATTTTTCTCAATCATATGAATGTCATCTTCCATTGCTTTCTTCCAAGCATCTTCTTTGATTGCTTCTTCAAAACTTTCGGGTTCAACCACACAAAAATTGCATCTAGCATACACATCACTAAGACTTCTCATTTTCTTTGGAGTTGAACTTAGAGATAAAGTGCTTGAACTTGAAGAAGTAGAAGGAGATGAATGAAAGTTGAGTGTTGGAGACATTTGTGGTAGAACTTCAACTTCTTCATTTTCCTTTTCAATCTCAAAGCTTCCATAATCTTCACTTGTTACAATCACTAAAGAGTCCTTCTCATTAAAAAGAACATCTCTACAAATAA
Organism: Ilex paraguariensis; assembly: GCA_963454935.2. Classification (NCBI taxonomy): domain Eukaryota; kingdom Viridiplantae; phylum Streptophyta; class Magnoliopsida; order Aquifoliales; family Aquifoliaceae; genus Ilex; species Ilex paraguariensis. The sequence continues at coordinate 34,430 of CAUOFW020002804.1, forward strand.
TCACTTTGTTTCTCTTCAAACTAAAAAGTCTATAACCCTTTGATTTAGAGCTATAACCCACAAAAATACATTTTTCAGTACTTTCATCAAACGTGTACCTCACTTCTTTAGGAACATGTGCAAAACTAGTGCACCCAAAAACCTTTAAGTGATTCATCAACGACTTCCTTCCACACCAAGCTTTAATTGGAGGGTGGTTTTTCAAAGCTTTTGTTGGACATCTATTCATCAAGTAAACCGTCATGTATACCGCTTCGGCCCAAAATAATATAGGTAAACCCTTCTCGTAAACCATCGATTTAGCCATCTCAACAATGGTTCTATTCTTTCTTTCAGTCACTCCATTATGTTGTGGAGTATACTTAACCGTCAATTGTCTTTCCATACCAATGTATTCACAAAACTTATTAAATTCATTGGAGTTGTACTCATCACTTCTTAACAACTTAATGTAGTATCCAAACTTTTGAAATTTTTTAAATACTTGAAAAACTTCATATTTTTGTCTCATAAAATAGACCCAAGTCATTCTTGAAAAATCATCAACAAAGATTATGAAGTATTTGTTATCAACAATTTTCATCAACAATTTTCATCTTCAAAGAAACATTGTTTGAATACCAAAAAATGAGGGAAAAATTTATGTTTTTCTCCATCTCAATTTTTGCTATAAATTTCTTTTTCTCCCGACAATCATAGATCATGCAAGAGTTGTCCTCAAACACCACGAAGTACCCATACTCTATAAGTTGACCAACACTCAACAAATTTTGTTCCAAGTCCGGTACTAACAAAATATCTTGGATCTATTTTGTTCCTTTCTTTGTTTCAATAACAATGGTTCCCTTGCCTTTTGCTTGAACCATGACACCATTTTCCATCCTTACTTGAGAATTAGAAGTGGTGTCCATGTTCACAAAAATATTATCATCACCGGTCATATGGTTACTACAACCACTATCAATATACCATACATCATTCCTTTGCTCGAACATTGCTTGACAAGCATAGAACATGTTTCCACTACTTTCTTGCTCTTCGAAAAAATTAGCTTGTTGATTATTCTTGAACCGGCAATCTTTTGCAAATGACCAAACTTTTTGCAATTAAAACATTGAGGCTTTCCACGTAACCAACAATATTTATCAACATGACTTGATCTTTTACAAATTCCACATTTTTGTTGAGTGGATTCTTCATTTGATCTTCTGTCAAAATTTCCTCTTCATCTTCCTCTTGAATTTCTTCCACTATCTCTTCCTCTTCCAAATTTTCTCCCTCTAAAAGATTCATGTTTAGATTGATTGGAACTCGACGATTCATGACTTTTGAGTTAACATTAAGCTTGTATTAAAAAACACTCTCAACAGATTTTTCAGCGTGTCTACTCAACCTTTGCTCAAATGCTTTATAGAACCCAGTAATTCTTGAACACCCAAAGAAGAAATATCTTTGGTTTCTTCAATGAAGGAAACAATAGAATCATATTTTTTCGGTAAACTAATTAAAAATTTCTCAACAATTCTTGACTCCAAAATTTGGTTTCTATAAGTTTTCCTTTGATTTACAATCTCCATAAGTCTAGAGAAGAAATCATTTAAGAATTCATTCTCTTTCATTCTACTATTCTCAAAATCTCTTCTCAAGGACTGTAGTTTCACGGCTCTTACCTTCGTAGTACCACGATACTCATTTTGTAAAGTGTCCCATGCTTCCTGTGATTTTGTAGCACTGATAATTCTAGGAAAAATTATATCCATTACTCGTTGAATCAAGTGAAGAGCCTTTGCATCATTCTTCTAGTTTTCCTTTACTTGGTTCCTTTAAGCCATTGTCATCTGCGTTGCCATCTCTTCAGTTGGATCTTCATAACCACTTTCAATCAAATCCCAAAGATCATAAGAGAGAAATATAGTTTTCATCTTGACACACCAATAATCATAATTTTCACCATCAAAGATGGGAAAAGAAGGTTGTTGTGCACCGGTAGACATGTTGATTCTACTTGTCATTTTGATCTTCTTCATTAGGACTTTATTTATCCAATGAAAAATTTCACGCCCAGCTAGTTAGCCTCGAACTACCTCTAATGTGACGTCCCTAAAACTGGGGTTCCCGTTGACCATCCGTCAACCCGCAAAAATACCCGTGAATGTCGCGTGGCTCGACATCATGTCTATCACATCCCTGTAATCGGGATCATGACTTACACGTATATCCCATGTTTCTTTAATCATTTAATTCAATGGAGGTCCAATGAACTTCAATATACCTCATTTAATGTCCATTTGTATCATTGGAATCAAAGAAAACAAAGCCCAAAAGTATGACAAAATAATTTAAAAAATTCAGATTTTAGGAGACAGTATCGGTACTGTGTACCAGTACGGTTTGCCTTTTGGACAGACAGTACCAGTAAGCAGTACCGGTTTGCTTTTCCTTCTGGACAGACTGTACCGGTACGCAGTACCGGTACATGTTGTCTAGTTTTGCCCAATTCACCTATTGTCGATTTTAACCCATTCCAAAACCTACATTTTTCATCCAAAACATGTATAGAGGTATTTTCTACAATATACTTGATCCATACAAGTCTATTACAACTCATTCCATACGATTTATATGTCAAAATGGAATTAAACCAAAATTTTTACAAAACTTCATTACAAAAGTCACATTCCGGCTTTTCTTCATCTTTGAGGCCCCGAATGTGAGTCCTCCACCAATATGAACCCCGCACCTAAAATGTGTTCCCGTATAGGGTGAGCCAACGCCCAATAGAGTATTTTCTACAAGGGCTATTCCCCAACCTAAGTGCATATGCAATGTATTATGCAACAAAACACAACCAAAATAAATTCCAATCAACACTTAAGCAAGTCAAGATTGAAATCTAACATACCATGCCATGAAATGAGATGATGCCCATTCATGCAATTTACCCGAGCCCTTCCCGACTTCGCAACACATGTCATGCCAATGTGTATTAACACCGAGCTTCTCTAGCTCCGGCTATCTACCTTCACCCCATGCTATACAGTGAGTATCAAAATCGGGCTCTCCAAGCCCCCGCCATTTGTGTTACACACCCAATGGCTAACTAAAATCTTTGGGTATTTCTTGGGGTGGGTATTTATAGAGTTACACCAATGTTCACCCAACCGACACGGAATTCATGGACTTTCACCAACAGTTCCGCTTACACCGACACACTTTATGAGCTCTCATACCAATGGAAGTGTGTATTCAAATACCAGGTCTTTCACTCGAGGGATAGTCTAACCCTTCTTGCTACCCCGACCCAAGTCTTTTTCATACAACCGTGCGACTTAGTTAAGCATTCAATCCAAAATTTTCGAGCCCACCCATCATCCACCTACGTGGTGTTTGATGCCAACCATGCACCCACACCCATAATATGCGATGTCTACGTGCATATGCAATGTAATGCATCATTGTTATTCCAACATCATGCCCACATGTAATGAATATCATATGAGCAATTTTAAACTACATGTCTACATGTTCCACGGAGATTCATATCATATGCAAATAAATTCCATAAATCATAACAATGTCAATATCTCAATGAGCATATATTAACATTTATTTTGAACACATTTTTCTAAGCATGTTATACATCATCATGTCATAACGACTTAATCCACACATAGGCATTTTGGCAAACACCTTCGTCACAACAATTCATATTATCACATAAGAATTTCCATCTCATTCACAAAGTATAATATAAGACATATAACATGCCCTCATAACACCCATTTTCCATAGAATTGCGCAATAATTATAACCCACCAATTCCAATCTAGGAATTTTACTTAATTTGGGTCAAATTCACATACCCAATTCACTAATCACCCAATTCCATCTATTTTACAACCATAGACAAGTGATATAAGTAGCTATTCATCTACCCATTACATATAACGCTCAAGGTTGTAGAATAAACCCAAGTAGGAAGGAACCCTACCTCTTGAAGAGTAAATCCACTTGGTAGAAGCCCTTAAGACTCAATTTCTCGCCCCAAGCCCTTGATTCCACCAAGCTTGATTTTGAAAATTCAATGAAATCCCTCATTTTTGGTGTGGTCGTGTAGCCCTCGACAAGGAGATCGACTTTTGTTCTTGCCCCGAGTGAATTTGAGCACCATAGCCTTGTAGATCGTAGAGAGAAGTGGAGAGCTCCTCCCTTTTTCCCTCTCTTCCCCTCTCACATTAAATGGCTAAAGAAAATGGGGGAAAATCTAATTTTTTTCTCCTATTTATACTCTTAGAATACTTGATCCACAACACGCCACACAGCCTTTTTGTTTTCGAGTCCGTTTTCATCCCGAAGTGAATAAATTTCGACCCAGTTCAAGTTTAAATTAATTTTATTTTAATTTGCCTTTAATTATTTTCTAACTTTTGAAATTTCATTGAAAATTCCGTTTTTGGTTCACCCAAGATTCGACCGCCTCGTAAAGTACAAAAAATTCGACTATCTCAGAATTTGATGAACTTTGACATGGTAACTAGATTTTGCGAGAAGAATCCAACGGTGAGGTCTATTTTGTCATTTGAGATCTAGAAAAACTCAAGTTTTCAACCCGTACTGTAGCGACAAAATTACCGTTTTGCCCTTGTTTACAAAAATTTAAATTTACCGGATTTTACATCTAATATCACTTATGTTGGCTATAATTTCATTCTTTGTATATTTGTGATAGATAAAACAAAGACAACGTAACTTAGTCTTTTTTGAATAATTTTTCCATACATATATTCCATATTTTCAACATACATATAGATTGCAAGATACATCTTGACCACTCACTTTCCTAGACTAATTCGCACTTTTTAGTGATCGAATTAATATTATACACCCAAGTATAAGTTGTTGAATTGTAGTTTTCTCGGTTTTAAGTCCAAGTATCGATCCCACGAAGAGTTTTAACAATTTGGAAATGAAATTAAATTGTAAAGTTGCTAATTCGAATAAGACAACATGTGATAGCTTGTGATGTGAGCTTAGATTAATAATGAGTCTACGTAAACAGTTATGTGCAGATAGAGTAAAAACAATAATAAAATATATCCTTCAGTTCAAGGATCTCATATGCTTTATATTGGTTAAATGCTGAAAATGCTACCTTACAACAATCAACTTTCATTTTACTGGCAAGTCAATTTGTAGGTCTGATGTATATAAACCATCACACAACAACTTCTTAGGTTAGCTGGCGGTATACATGACAACTGATTAATCCAAGCAAACCAGAAGGACCAGTCATTCATGAGGAATACTTGAATTATTCATTTGCCTTCATAATAGTAGGTGCATACATAATAAACCATAACACGGCCACTTCTTAGGTCAACCGGTGGTAGTAGTCATAACACATCAACTTCTTAAGTTAGCTGGTTATTGATATGTCAATTGACTAATCCAAGCAAACCAAAAGGACAAGCCATTCATGAGGAATACTTGAATTATTCATTCGACTATATCTTGTGATACATATATACCAGTTAAACATCCTCAATGTTCCGGTGAAGGACTACCCATACCGATAGGAATGCCGTGGTTGTTAGACTGGTAATTTTATCTTTTATACCAGTTAAACGATCTAAGTAATGCAGAAGGATGAGTCATTCATGAGGATCACTTTGGTCATTCATTTGATAGTTATATATAAGTTAAACCCTAATAACCCATAAGGATCATTTATGTTTTGTTCCATGCATCAGTTAACATTCTCAGCGTTCCGGTGGAGGACTAGCCATACCGATAGGAATGCTGTGGTTGTTTTACCGGCAAATTGATGATGCACTGATGACATACTTCCAGGCACAGCACCGAAAATACGTACATCACTGTATCATGCATGAAGCATATAATACATAGATATATAAATACATAAAACATCAGCATTTCCAGAATTTAACCAGTATTATACATATGTTTACCTCTCACTGGAGGATATACGGAACTACTCACGCTCCATTGCTACAGACAAGCAAGGAGTGTAGAGAGTTTTCATTACAACTGAAATTAAAATACAAAATTTAAAATGTCTTTCACAAGGAACAACTAAAACACAATCACCTTTATTATCAGTTAAGACAAAAAGGTGACAACATTTCAACTATTCGAATAGAATGATACAACATAAACGTAAAAGTACAAAGTTTAGACTGAAGTGCATCACGGACCGGATCATTTTTGCAACTTCTCTTTTACTCTATCTCTTTTCTTTTTCTCTCTTGGTTTCTCTTAGTTCCAGCCTGTTGAAGAACGAAGCAAGGCATGACTATTTATAGCCATTTGAAGAAGCAGGAGGTGGAAGGCTGGAGATAGGATCAAGGGGGACCGTTCCGATGCCATCACCACCGTCCAGACAGTGATGCTTTGCTGGAAATTCCCACTTGCGTTGTATGCTGACTCTTCTTGTTGGAAAATTACACTTTGGCCTTTATTCTTTTATGCTTTTATGCATTGCCCCTTGTATTCTTCAGTATTTCAGCATTTAACCTGTAACTTGTAAACATAACACACATAAAACCCTAATTGACTTTAATTAGTAGTTTTTAATTATTTTATCACACCAATTTGACTCATTAACCATTCTAAGTTATATACTAATTAGGGTTAATCACACTCCCCAACTTAAACTTTATTAGTCCCTAGTAAATTTTAAACAAACTTTTAACACAATATAATACAAACAGAGGTAAAATCATTTTGGTAGATTTTTCACGATTGCATTTAGCATATGCAACAAGCATTTAAACCCCTAGGTGATTCCTAGTGGACGAGTTTTGTCTCGTGAAAGTTTTCTGTAAAGCTACTTACAAATTTAGTAATTAAAAATTCATGATTCATATTTTTCACAAGTAAAATTAAATTAATATTCTATCTGTTTTGTCAAGATACTTCCTTCTCTGATCACTATAAGAGTAACACACGTTAGTTGTAATATTATCTATGTATTTTTATACAAATTTGTGGGTGTGTGATAATCTCTTTATTTTCAAAAATCACTTGAGAAATATTACCCTCTTTTCTGGTAGTTGTGGTGTCAATCCTTCCCTGAAATACACTCAGCAAAAAAACACATCTATTATAGTGACTATTCTCACAAACTACATGTGTTTGGAATTGAGTTATCAATGCAATTAATTTCACATGCAGTAATCAAAAGAATGATTAGTTGAAAAAAATTAGAATTTGACATAATCTCACGAAGGAATATTATATTAAATATACTATTAATATTTTCCTTTTTAGAATTAATAGAACTAATACAAATATATGATTTCTGGAATCAAAAAGGACTTTATTAGGATTGTAATCTGGCCATGGGTTTAAGGTTTATGAAAAGGCGTCAGTGGAATTCAAATGCTATCTTTTAGTATTGTGGCATACCTTCTTCTATTTTTCTAAATCTTCACATGTTTATTTCTTTTTTTTTTCCCCATTTTTCACTTTCTTGGCTTAAAATTGTTTTTTTTTTCTTCCAGAATTCCTTGTCTCTTTCTTTTGCTTTTTTGTTTTTCTATATCCTGCAGAAAAGATGCGCATCCGTTGAGAGTATTAGGCACCTTATTTAAAGCCCATGCCTTATGCTTTAATAAAAAGGAGAACTACTGCAAATAGGCAGTCCAACCCTCGTGGCACCGGGAATGCATATTGACGTGCTTCAATGGACCATGGTTAGAATAAATCACGAACTCTCGATGCATCATATAATAGTACCAATGTCAAAAAGCTTAAACAATGGCATAAAACTCCACATCAAAGATACTATAATTCAACTTGGAACTTGTGAGTTTCTGACTAAAAGATGTCGTGTTCTTGGAATTCTGGCTTAAAATAGCCCCTATGCCCACCTTAGAGGCATTACAGTGTAACTCGAAAGGTTGAGAAAAATCTGGTAAAATAAGAATAGAAGCAGAAGTAAACTTTAGCTTAATCAAACAAAAAGCCTATGCGGCGTCATCTATCCAGTTGAATTTCCCGAGTCAAATGCAATCCATAATAGGTGTCGTAGTTGTACTAAAATGAGGAATGAAACAATGATAAAAAAAAAAAGCTAGTCCATGAATACTGCATACTAGAAAAAGTGTCTTAGGCACTACTCTATTGCCTCAACATTGGACAAGTCAACTGAAATGCCATCCTTGGAGATGACATAGCCCAAAAATAGGACACTATCAGTCATGACTGAGAACTTTTTGAGAGAATCGAAAAGCTTCTCTTGTCGTAAGGCCGAAAGGACATCCCATAAGTCTTGGACGTGTAGCTCCTTGGTGGCACTATAGATAATAATGTCGTCGAAATAAAATATGACAAAACTATCAATGAAAGTACAAGGAGCATTAGAAAGGCCAAATGGCATAAAAAAGCCATTCATACAACCCCTCATGCGTCTTAAACAATGTCTTCCACTCATCTCTAATTTGAATCCAAATCTGATGCTACAAACTCTTAGTATCAATCTTGGTGAACACCCTCGCTCTATTTAGCTGATCCAGAAAATCCTCAAACCTGGTTATAGGAAATCTATAACGAACATTGATCTTATTAATTGTTTTGCAATCCACACAATTTTTTTGGGTACCATCTTTCTTGGGTATGAGCAAGGCCGGCACAACACGTGGACTAAGACCTTCCTTGATGTGCCCCTTACCTAAAAGCTCCTCTACTTACCTACGAAGTTCTTCATGTTCCTTAGGGGTCATCCAATAATGTTGTCTTTTGGGTAAGTTAACACTAAGAATGGGATCATTTTGGTTTTGAATATCTTGCAAGGGCGATAACTCATCCGACAGATCATTCGGGAAGACATACTGAAATTCTTAAAGTAGAGATTGAAAGTCTTTCAAGGAAAGAAACTCTGCTAATCTACTCCTTGCAGACCAACATGTAAACAACTTTAGTTCATGCATCTCCTCTTCAAACTAGGCATTGGACAAAAAATTAGATGTTCCCCCAGATGGGGGCTTTAGGGAAAGATCTCTACTAGGAAACAGAACTATCTTAACATTATAAAATATGAAACTGTAAGTGTTCCTCCTCCTATCATGCCTGATAGATCGATCAAACTACTATAGTCTACCTAGTAGAAGGTGACACGCGTCCATGTT
>CAUOFW020002805.1:0-43556 GCA_963454935.2 Ilex paraguariensis
TTATTTTTTAAAGGCATAAAATAAAAAAAAATTTAAATCTTTTGGTGGAAAAAATGAAATTCGTGATATACTTAAAAAAAAATCTAGGAAAAAGATGATTCAAAGAATTTTATGGATTAGTCTATGTTACCACTTTAAACTTCTTGATAACTACTTAACTTTTGAATTTTTGGTGTATGGGTGGTGGTGGTGGTGGCTGTGGAGTAGGTTGAGAGTAGAGGCGACAGTGTTAGTGAAAAGTGTTAATTTTAAACTAACACAACAATTTCTTAATTCTAAGAGAATTTTGAATAATGCTAGGCAAGGAGAATAAAGTCTAGGAACACCGCGACTTTATACCTTAGAAGATCTTTATATTCTTAATTTATACATTAAAAGATTAAAATTTTTACATTATATTTTCATTAAACTTTGCTTCGGAATTAAAAATGGGAGAAAATTTTCTATGCCCATGAGACACCACATGGCATCACTTATAAATTATTGTACATTCTAAATCAATTATTGTTATTTGTAAAGTTGTTATAAATTTTTTTTAAAAAAAATCAATTTATGTTTCTAACGAGTAATTGTTGTGACAAATTTTTTGTTGGGTGTAAGAATCGTAAGACACTACCACGTAGTACGTGCTAAGCATTGAATATTTTTTTCCAATACAAGAAATATGAGAAAATTTGGTATTTAATTTCTGGCGAAACGTCACTAAAATTGGCGTTTTATTAATAAAAATAATAAAAAAAAAATTCATGCTTAATTTCCGACGTTTAAATTAAATGCCACAAATCCTAAATTAAGAATAATAAAAAGTTTTTCCCTAATCTCTTGACTTCTCTCTCTCTCTCTCCCCGACGAACTCATCAGAAAATGACCTCATCAAATGCCTAATCTCTCAACTTCATTTTCATTTTTTCCTCTCTGTTACAATCTTCATTGATTTTTTTTCCTGCGGATCTCCATTGATTTTTCCCTGGCAATTGGGACATCCCTCTCTCCTCTCTCTCTCTCTCTCTCTCTCTCTCTCTCTCTCTCTCCCTCGAGGGTGAACATGTGAGAGTCGAACATGAGACCTAAGGCTTGGATCCATGTATATAGTCTCGCGTTCTACCCGAGGGCCTAAGGCCAATGAAGCGGGCATTGATTTGTAGATTATAGTCGGATACCAAGGTGAAATGGTCATTGCTCTTGCCATGGAAGTAGAAGACAATGCCATCTCCTCCTATGAACCCAGGATCATAACATGCTGCTCCAGGGCCATCGCAATTTGGTTTCCGAGCTGTTGGATACACAAGATTCAATTGGAATGTTAATAAAAGAACGTACTTAGTGCACCAGACTTCCGTCAATTTGAATGTTAATAACTTATATAAATAGTCCCAAGAACTAAAAGAAGCATGACCAAAAGCCATTGTCCATTACTAGAACTTCAAGCTGCTAGGGTCATCAACTCAAAACAGGAAGACATAAAAAAAAATTTAATTATTATGGATGGTTGATAACCAATGTTTTATACCCTATGCATATATAGACTTTCATCACATTTTTTTTTGACAAGGTTTTTAAAAGGTAAGGAGTACCATTAGACTAAAAACTGATTGATAACAAAAATAGGAAGACATAAAAACATAAAATAATAACGAAAATCCATTGGTGGCGGCAACCGAGTTATGTCGTTCGTATGTTGAAGACTGATCAGTTATTCTAATCCAATTCTTCAATTAATTGCATGTCTTGACACTAATTTGACATGAGAATTAATAATATTTATTTGGGTTGACTCGCATAACCGGTAAACCAAAAACATAAAACTTAGACAACCCTTCTTTCAATTAAACTCCCCACCCATATATCCACATAAACTAACTTTTTTTTTTTCCACATAAACTAACTTTAGAAGTGCACTCTATCAAATAAAACAATCTTGTAATTCTACAAAGACCTTTATACAATATATTGTACATAAATAGAAGAAAAAAATGAAAAAAGAACATATTTTATCTTCATATAGTTAATACCTTTTAAACTAGTTTATTGTGTCAAAATTGAGTGAATTCTGTTTGACACTAACTTGACTCGCATTTATTATTTTTACGATCACATTGTGTTATTTTTTTAGCATAATTGGCTAATTGCATATTAGGTTCGTATTGTTTTAACATGTTGGATCAAAAGTTATCACACTTGGAATCGATAAACATAGAATAAATTAGGGATAGACAATCTTACTTCTACAAACTGCGTCGCATTTGGGTGAGTAACAATCAAGAAAGCATCCTTTAGAATTTGGATCAGCAGGTTGAACCTTGGGACATTCCATTGGGCATGTCACATATTTCAGAAAACATTTGCTCCCACGGTTGTATCAAGTAACACTCTGCGGTTTTACTGGTTTGGTTTTTGCTTCTGTCACCATTAAGGAAGCATATAAGAGCATAAGAATCATGACGAATTCAATGGTTAATGGCTTCGCCATTTTACGTTGAAGAAAATTCGAAAACTCGAAATATGAGGCAAAGTACAAGGATACAATAGATTAGCTCAGGCTCTTGTGTTTTATATAGGTTTTAATCAGTGAATTGTCTAGTTGATTTTGAAAACAGGTTCTCTTTGATCTGCAGTCTACAAGTGAGTGGAGATCCAGCAAACATATTTAAGATCATGTTTGGTTGAGTTTGGTATTTGAAGACTTCTTGGGGTCTATTGTGTCAAGTGGCCAAACTACAAGTCTGTACTGTATCACAACATGGTGACTTTGATAAGACGAACTAGTGCAGAAAGACAGATCTGCATGAGGCTCAAAATTATATGGTTTCAATTTTTTTTGTCTAGCAAGTGGTTTGTGAAATATTCAAGAGGGTTACGAACATAATAGAAGAATCTAAACATGATTTAAGAAAGATTAAACATGCATATTGTTCCAACCATTTCGTGTGATAATTGATTTTAAAATTTAAACTTATTTAATTGATGAGTCGATACCGAATGAAATATAGCTTACACGATACTATACACAACTATAAATGATTAACATATAAGTTGAATAAATTTTAACGACACAATTTAAGTCGGACATGAATCTACCTGCCCTAAAATACCTAGAGCCTTAATGGCTTTTTTCTCTTATATTTTATATATTTTTAAATAAAAATACATAATTCCTTTGTGATTATATAAAAATTAAAATCACTGTGTAATAAAATACTATATCATTTTGAAAATATCTTTAAAAACAGGGTAATAACAGAAATGTTCAAACATTTTGACGTAAGACAGTAAATTTATGTAAGTTTACAAACGCCGCCAAAAGACAAAAACCAATTATATGCCGATTCAAAATAAATTATACTTTGCATTCAGGCCCCACTCTAAATTATATTTCTAATTCCGCCCCTGATGAACCTCGTTTCGATCACCACGACCACCTCTTTCAATCATGAAGGCCGTAGTGATCACAAGCCCAGGCGGTCCAGAAGTCTTCAAGAAGTCTCAGACCCAGAAGTCAGAGACGACGAAGTTTTGATCAAAGTTGTGGCCACTGCTCTCAATCAAGCCGATACCCAACAACGCAAAGGCTTATACCCACCTCCCAAGGGTGCTAATCCATACCCAGGTCTCGAATGTTCTGGAACCATCGAAGCCGTCGGCAAAAATGTCACTCGATGGAAAATCGGCGACGAGGTAAATTCATTTCTCGGGAAATTTGAAGAGTACAAGGTGAAGTATTTTTTGAACTCTCTTTTCTGTGAATTATCATTGATTATTTCTTAATTGTTTTGAATTTACTAAAATCAGCTTTTATACAATACGTTATAGAATTATTTATTTTAATAAAATTTCAAAAAATAATTCAAACCTTGCCATGATTTGATATAAAGTAATTTGAGATCAATTTATCAAATTATCAATAATTTAGGCTAATTTTTTTTTATCTCATAATCACTCGGGTAGAACTAAATTTTATCATTTATCTATATATTATAAAGTATAAATTTAAAACTATAGAGAGCCATGTAAAATGAAATCAAAGCATCATTTTAGAGATATAAGTTTATTTTGAAGACTGGAGGAGGGTAAACATAATTTTAGAGGGCTAAAGCATAATTTTAAAAACTTGAGGGGTTGTGGTGGGGGCCATGGCCCCCCTAGGCCATATCATGGCTCTGTCATTGCTGTAGTTTTAGAAACTTTCACGTTTATACTGTCTAGTTGGCCAAGCTAAGCCTGAGAGAGTTAAGGCAATTCACAGTCTTTGTCAATGTTGTAAGTTCGATCAGCCCTCTGAATAGAGACTTGAAACATAGGGAATAAGCATGGAATGTCCTTTTTTTGCATTTTAATGGCTTCAGACTTTTCCCCACTTCTTTTATTTTGGGTACTAGTTTGTAGAATGTTCAGAACCAGAAATTATATGACCTGGCTTTGTAGTGATTTGAGAAATTGTTGTACACAGGTGTGTGCTCTTCTCAGTGGAGGAGGGTATGCTGAGAAAGTAGCTGTACCAGTGGGACAAGTTCTTCCTGTTCCACCTGGTGTTTCTCTGAAAGATGCCGCTAGTTTCCCTGAGGTGGCATGCACTGTTTGGTCAACCGTCTTTCTGATGAGCAAGTTATCTGCAGGAGAGACATTCCTGGTAACCAAGAATCTATCTATCTTCCAGAAGCGTTATTTTCTACCACTATGCATGATAAATGTTGAAATGCGACCATTAGCTAGTATGTTTGACATTTGTGGAAGAGTGGTGGATAGTTGTTCTATACTGACTTGAAGACCACATTAATAACTAGCAATGTGATTGTGTGACATTTTTTATATGCTTATTTGTGAGATTTTGGTTGGAATACTTCTCCAGTGGCCTTGAAACTTTCTTAAATCCCCATAAATGGTAAGATAGTGATCATGTAGTTGCCAAGTTCTTGTCTGACTCTGATTTTCAAAAGATGGACTGTGGATAAATTAAAAGCTTCATATATTTATGTTAAATTGTTCAAATGGAAATAAAACTAGATAATACTATGGTGCTGACATAGTGTAGATATATATATATACATCTATTCATCAAATATGGAATTTTTCACAGTACTTGTTCAGTATGAATGATTTCTTCTCCCCTTCGACATGTCACTCTCATTTTCAAATCCTATCACCCTATGTTCCACTAAAAGCTATTGACTGTTGAGTAATGAAATTTCAGGTACATGGAGGCACTAGTGGAATTGGTACATTTGCAATTCAGATGTCTAAATATCTAGGAATCAAAGTGTTTGTCACTGCAGGTTTACTAACAAAAACTTGTCTGCTGGCATATTTGTGTTGTGACACCAATTTAAATCTCATCTTGCAGTTGTATAACAGTTTTTCTTTATCAGGAAGTGAGGAAAAATTGGCTGCTTGCAAGGACCTCGGGGCCGATGTCTGCATCAATTACAAGACAGAAGATTTTGTTGCACGAATGAAGGAAGAAACAGGAGGGAAAGATCACACAATCCTCAATTTTAATTTTGGCTGACATAGCTACTCTTGTTGCAGCTACTTCTCTAAAAAGATATTAACCTTCCTTTTCTTTCATATCACATTAATTCAAATCAAGGAAATCTAACCTCAGACTACTCAATGACACGTGTTGATGTTATTCTAGATAATATTGGAGCAGCATACTTCCAGAGAAATCTTGACAGCCTAAATATTGGTGGGAGGCTTTTCATTATTGGCTTTATGGGTGGAACGGTTACAGAGGTAAATCTTACAGGTTTGCTTGCAAGACACCTCACAGTGCAGGGTATGCTCTAATGCCCTTTAGCGATACATGGTTTCTTTTTGTTCTTGGGTTGTGGAGTATTACTAATACAACTGTACTTTTCCAAGGTGTTTCTTTTTGGTTCACATATACAATGTAGCAATAACCTTAAACTAACTTAAGCAGGAGGACAATTGGGTAACCACATAAGGGTACATCTCTCATGTGGAACATTTCAGTGTCCTCCTAATTTTGGAGAAACATATGAACCTTTGATGTCAATGGAGTTTGAGATAACTTGCCTCATAGGTTTTGAGTTTATGGGTAAAAGTTACAATAGCCCTTTCAGATTGAACAATTAAAACGACAAATACTCAGCAAAAATGTGGTATTGATTCTGTTGACCTTCATTGATTATCTGTTCAGGGGTGATGATATAGATTAATGCATCATGTAACAAGAAAAGATATTGACTAATGCATTTAGGAGCATTCCAATAACTTTAAGGAAACCAGTGGTATTTGTTTCTTGCTAGAGAAATAATCTGTTTTCTAGAACCTAGTTTTGGTATGTTTGGAAACTGAGATTCTCTTTCCTCGAGCATTACCATCATCATAAGTCGTAGACATTGATGGAACCTTTGTAAGTATAATTGTGCTCGACAAGTTATTCACCAACTTTACTTTGTGCAACAATTAGGCCATGTATCTTTCCCCATGGATCCATCCTAGGATTGCTTCTCAGTAGTTTCTCTTGTATTCCTTGGACTGACAGCTAATTGTTAAATTAATCTATGCTTCCTATATTCCTTTTGGATCCCAGTACATAATCACCTTTTTTGCTGCAAAAACCAACAATGAGGATACTCCCCTTATTCTATGTTTAGTTGTGACATTATGTTGAGATTCATTATAGATTTGGTCATTTATATGGATTATGAACATCGTGTGTACTGTAACCTTGGGCTGAATCTGTATATATTCAAACTATCTTGTCTTGTTTTTTTATCAAACTGTGACATTATATGTAGCGGGTGGATTGCGAAGTAGAAGTCCAGAAAACAAAGCCGAGATTGTAAATAATGTGGAGAAGAACGTTTGGCCTACAATATTGGCAGGCAAAGTGAAACCCGTCATCTATAAGTATCTTCCATTAGCCGAAGCAGCAGAGGCTCACCGGTTCATGGAAAGCAGCAACCATATTGGAAAGATACTCCTTGTTCCATGACATTCCAGTTGGTCATGTCTGAAGAGGATGATGTGATCAAAGACAACTTACCTTGGTTGTTCAAATTTGTGAAGTCAATAATTCTTGTTTTTATAAGGCATTGTACATTGAGAACAAAAGGCAGTATCTTTGTTGGACTATTTTGTTTGTAATCTGCTAGAATTTGTGTTCTTCCCCATGCTGATGTATTATATACTAGAATGAGAATCACGCCATAAAGTGACCCGCTTGGATTAGATGAACTTTCCGGTTTGCACCAGTTTTGTAAAAATTCGTTCGGTTTGATTGGTTTTTCAGTGGTTGGAGTATTTTTTTTTTTTTTTGGGTCTGGGTGGTTGGAATACTTAAACGATTCGATTTTAGAACCGGACCAGCTAAAACACCTGTTTAACGGTTCATTGGGTTTACCTTGTCGGTCCGAATCAGTTTTAATAATATACTTAGATTTGAACTAAAAAATTCTCAATTTAAATTGAATTTAGATTATATTTGAGTTGAGATTTCGAGTTCACAAGTTTAAATTTGAATCTAACCCGAAATCACAATTCGGGTTCAACTTGAAGTTAATATATATACACACACAAAATTTAATTATATTTAGATTTTTATTGATTGTCGAACTATTTTTTCATACCTAAAATTGAATCTAAATCATGAACCCTAATTCAAATTGAATTATGAACTCAATTTGAGTTCAAATTAGTTAATTCGAACACAACCTGAATTGAGTCCCAAATTAATTCGGACAGTACTCGAATCGAGTATGGTAGCTTAAAAGTCGGGATTGAATTAAATTAGGGTTAAAAATTTTATAATTTGGGTTGGACGTGAGTGGATCATCTGACCCGACTTGTAAACCCAATGTAATGAGGTGGGTGGCACATTGCATATTTAACAGTAGCGCTGATACAGTTGACACTAGCACAGTCGTGTTAAGTTGTCCAACCCCTTCTCTCTCCTACACCCCCTTCATCACCAACCTCTTTCCCATCACCACCATTAACCATGAAGGCCGTAGTGATCACAAGCCCCGGCGGCCCAGAAGTCCTGCAACTTCAAGAAGTCTCAGACCCAGAAATCAGAGACGACGAAGTGTTGATCAGAGTTGCGGCTACCGCCCTTAATCGAGCCGATACCCTTCAACGCAAAGGCTCATACCCACCTCCCAAGGGTGCTAGTTCATACCCAGGTCTTGAATGTTCCGGAACCATCGAAGCCGTCGGTAAAAATGTCACTCGATGGAAAATCGGCGACGAGGTAATTCAAAATTCCGCGGAAAATCATTGCTGGGGAAATTTGAAAAGTGTATAGCGAAGTATTTCTTGTGCTCTTTTTTCTGCAAAGAATGGATTTTTTAATCTAAAACAAAGTTAACTATTTCTTGGGAACCAATTTTTTTTTTCCCGAAAAAAACTATTGTTTTTCGATGTTCTGCAGTACATTATTGTAAATTCTGATGCTGTGTATCTGTGTTTGGTTGCTTAGATAAGGGTAGAGAAAGACGATGTGATTGAAATTTTGGATTGTGTATATTAAGTTTACTGGGGTAAGTGTTTGATTTTATAATAGAGAATGAGACATTTTCCTTCTTTCTGTAATATCAGAAGAAGTTATTCATAATTGGTCATTTATTGATGCCAAAACAATTCTAAAAGGATATGGTAGTTCATGGTTTAACCGAAAATACGACTATTGAGCACAATGGAGAAAAGAATCATTTAGCCGACCTAGAATAGTTTTTTTTTTTCGGCTAGGTAAAAGGGGTGAAGGAGTGACTATTAGGTAGTAAACCCCTGGTGTGACCATGAGGGTCCCAGTGGAATTTCCGGTTTGAGCCATAGCTACCAACCCGGAAGGGTGGTGACCGTTACCACAGCACCACCAAATCCAAACAGTACATTGCACTACTCCCGTGAAGTAAACTTTACTAGTCCCGTGAATCCAACTCTACTTGATAATCACGTGATACGGTTTACCGCTAGACTATCAGCTCAGGTGACCCTAGAATAGTTGGGATAAAGGCTTCGTTGAATTAAGTTGAATTAAACAATTCTAAAAGGAGTTTTTGCTCAGTAGACTGGAAACTCTCCTGTGTCTTTCTCTTGTGAAGTTAATTGTGTGGCTTAATTGATAATATAGTTAAGAATCTTTCACATCTCTATTTTCTAGTTCCTGTTTGTTTCTGTCTTTAGTTTTTTATTTCTTTGTATCTTTCTCCCCTTGGTGTATGATATGATGTTATGAATCAATCCTCAGTTGCCGCCATACAAACTTCTTAATGGATCAGCCATTTTTGACAAGCTATACCTGATAGAATTAAGGCAATTCACAGTACGTGTCAACATTGTATTGTAAATCCTCTCTCTCAATTAGAGACTTGAAACTAGAAAGCAGGAAACCTCCTCCTTTTATCTTACTGGCTTCTAAGTTCTAACTTTTCCTCCCCTTCTTTTCTTGTGTGCACTGCTATGTAAAAAAATATTTAGAACAAAAATTAGGTAAACTGGCTGTGGAGGATTTGAATTATTGTGGTATGCAGGTATGTGCTCTTCTTAGTGGAGGAGGTTATGCTGAGAAAGTAGCAGTACCAGCTGGACAAGTTCTTCCTGTTCCACCTGGTGTTTCTCTGAAAGATGCCGCTAGTTTCCCTGAGGTGGCATGCACTGTTTGGTCTACCGTGTTTATGATGAGCCGTCTAGCTACTGGAGAAACATTCTTGGTAACTTATAACTACCTTTCAGAAGCATGTTTTTCCACCTCTTAATTCTTATGAATAGCAAATCTTGAAGTGCAACCTTAGTCTAGTGCCTACATTAGCTAGTGCAATGTTTGTTATTTGAAAGAGATAGGTGGATGTTTATTAGGCAAATCCATCATACTTTATGCAGTTGAGCTGGCTCTCCAGGGGTCTTGTAACTTTCTGAAATCCTCGGAAAATGTCAGATCTTGGAGTTACAAAATTGATTTCTTCCTCTGATTTGCAAAAGATGGCTGGGGAATAAATTTAGAACTTGAGACATTTATTTGAAGATGTTCAGTTGGAAATAAAACTTATAGAGATATGGTGCTGACTGCTGAGGTAGTAGTGTAAAGGTATAATGTGTATAAATATGGGATGTTTGGCTGTAATTGTTGATATTAAATGCATTCTTCTCCCCTTCAATATGTCGCTTTAACTTTCCACTCCTATAACTTGATGTTCCACAAAAACCTATTGAGGAGTAATGCAATTTCAGATACATGGAGGCTCTAGCGGGATTGGTACATTTGCAATTCAGATGGCTAAATACCTAGGAATCAAAGTATTCGTCACTGCAGGTTTAATAGCAAACATATTTGAGTCGCTATGTCAATTTAAATCTCATCTTGTCATGTGGACATATAACAATAATGTTTATCAGGAAATGAGGAAAAATTGGCTGCTTGCAAGGATCTTGGGGCCGATGTTTGCATCAATTACAAGACTGAAGATTTTGTTGCACGAGTGAAGGAAGAAACAGGGGGGAAAGGTTACACAATTCTCTCAAATATCATAATTTCATTTCATTATTTTGATTTTGTTGAAATAGCTGCTCTCGTTGCAAGATCATCTTATTCATGAAGGGCATTGGCTTTTGTTTTCAGTTGTATCACATTAGTTCGTTTTAGGAAAATCTAAGGTCATACTATTCAACGACAGGTGTTGATGTTATTCTCGATAATATTGGGGCAGCATATTTTCAGCGGAATCTTGACAGCCTAAATATTGGTGGGAGGCTTTTCATTATTGGCTTTATGGGTGGAACGGTTACAGAAGCAAATCTTGTAGGTTTGCTTGCAAGACGGCTCACAGTGCAGGGTATGTACTGATGCCCTTTACCAATAGTTTTTTTTTTTATTTTATTGGGCTATGGAGTATAGCTGGTATAATTATACTTTTCCAAAGTGTTTCTATATGGCCTCCGATACAATATAGCAATATCCTTGCGCCCAATTAAGCAATAGGACAATTGTGTTACCAGATGAAGGATACTTTCTATGTGCAACTTTGAAGTGGCCTCCTTCCTAGTCGTGTAGAGATGTATCATTTATTATATCGATGCAGGTTTGAGCACAACTTGACCTTCATAGGTGGTTGTTCGTATCAGGAGGTGCAATAGCCCTTAGAGATTGGACAATGACACCAAAGAATATTCAACAACCATGTTGTGTTGCTTTTGATCTGTATTGATTTTCCGTTGAAGGATGATGATATTGATTAGCAGATTAGGAGGCCATCCAATAATTTTGAGGAAAACCATAGTATCATTGTTACTCTAGCTCGAGGAATAATCTGCTTTCGAGAACCCAGTTTTGGGACGATAGGAAAGTTAAATTGGAAACTGAGTTTCTCTTTCTTCTAGAGCATTTATTTCATGTATCATAATTACTAAACACTGAAGGATCATTTAACAAATTTATTTAGGCTCTACAAGTTATGATTCCAAATTTGTGCATCAATTAGGCCACATCTCCTTTCCTATGGATCCATCTTAACATTGCTTCTCATTAGTTTCTCTTGTATTCTTTTGGCTGCCAGTCAGTGGATTGTTAAATTTATGAGACTGCGTATAATGATCCCATTACATCTCAGCATATCACCACATCAACCAATCACCTTGACGAAACACACCTGATGATTTTTCTTGCATTATATTAAAATTCACTGTAGAATTGGTCTTTTATATGGATAATCAGCATTTTGTTTGGTGTAATCCCTCTAATTTTTTCTGTTGGAGAATTATTGCAGGCTGCTTAATCTGTACCCTTTCACACTGTATTGTCTACTTTTATAACCGTGACTTTGGATGCAGCGGCTGGATTGCGAAATAGAAGTGCAGAGAACAAAGCTGAGATTGTAACTGATGTGGAGAAGAACGTTTGGGCGGCAATACAGGCGGGCAAGGTAAAACCTGTGGTCTATAAGTATCTTCCGTTAGCTGAAGCAGCAGAGGCTCACCGGTTAATGGAAAGTAGCAACCATATTGGAAAGATACTCCTTGTTCCATGACACTCCGGTTGGTCATGTCTGAAGAGGATGATGTGATTTTGAACCTTGTGTTAAGCAGGTGATCAAGGACAGATTATGTTCTTTGTTAATGTCTATTACCTTGAGAACAAAAGGAAGTCACTTGTTGGACTGTTTTATATATAATCTGTTAAACTCTCTGTTCTTCCGAGTTAGTGATATTATTATATGCTAGTGTTACTTGTGATTACACGTAAGAAGTTCAGTGATTGAGTCTGACATTCAGTAACTCAAAAGTCTCGAATTCAATCAATTCTCACACCCCTCAAGTAACTCGTGGAAATAGTCTGCACAAGTTGCGAAAGGAAAAAAAAATACAACAGGTGGGTACTTTTTCTTCTGGGTTAAAATGTAAGTAGGTGGTTAAAGTGTACATAATAGATTAACTATATTTTAAAAATCAAAATATAAATAAATATTTTTTTGTAATTAAAAATTCATTACAATTTATGTTTGAATGAGGAGTTTCTTGTTTTATTATACAAATTAGAATGGGGATCATGCCATAAGACTTTTTGTTAATAAGTAATTTAATGTTGTGGTTCTAATTAAAAAAATTAATGTAAAATTTGGGGAAAAAATTAGAACGGGATTCAAGAAGTTAGACATGTCAAGAGTGGGGATGTTGATCCGAATCAAAGCCAAATCTTAAATGGTCGATTATCTAAATTCAATTTTTTTATGAAATATTTGACGAATATGAATTTAAATATACTAATACCTATTTTGATTATGATCTAATTTTTTTTAAGCAAATTCAGATATCCGATATAAATCAGAGACATAGGGGCAGTCAACCGTAAATAGGTGGAACAAAGCTTTACTTGGAATTTATGCTCCGTTGGGAGGATGAAAAATAAGAGGGATACGTTTTTTATCCTTCAAAGATGAAAAGTAAAAAAAATACACATTCCTTCCTTTGTGTTTGGTTAGATGAATGAAAAATAAAAATAACTATTTTTTTTTTTGTCATAGCTAAGATTAAGAGTGACAATCAAATAATATCGTATTAAATTCGTGTTAAGTCATTACGAATTTATGTCGAATATTAGTCAAATCTAACTTAACTTATTTAACTAATTATATCGTTTCGAGTTACGAATTAACCTTTTTATTTTCGTATCGAGTTCAAATTGTATTATCGTGTTGAGTCGAAAATTTTCATCCTTAATTAAGATGGAAAAAATATTTTTTTAATATAAAATTTTTAATTTTTAATTTTTTTAACTTTTTTAATTTTTTTAATTTTTAATTTTATTTTTAAAATTTTTTAATATATATACATATATTTTACATTATATTTTTATATGAAATTAATATATACATAATATATGTATATATAAAAAGATATATAGACAAATAAGATACATCTCAACACAAATAATTAACTTTCCATTTACTTTTCTTCCGATTTTGGAGGAATTGATTTTTGTGAGTTTGAAAGAAAGTTAATCCATCCACTTTTTCATCCTTCCTACTTTCCTTCCCTACCAAACATGATGTTTTATTTATCTTTCCAATTTTTCATCCTCCCTCTTTTCTATCATACCAAACAGAACATTACTCTCGAGTATTTCATAGTTCCAGGTATAGTGGACTATCAGTAGGATTTGAACAATTCAAAAGACAATGGAGGCAAGGATATGGAAACCCCATTTTAAGAACAATAAGCTATATTGCACTAATTACAAGTAGCACTAGATAGAGGTTAAAGGACCACACCATAACTGGTAGAAGAGGACATGAAACCCTTCGAAGAGTAGCATGAAATAGCCAACACAAACTGATCAATCCGAGTCCTCCAACCAAAAATGCAGGAGAGGAATTTCACCCACTACAGAGAGCTTGAATTGCCAAGCTTTTCAAGACTCCAGGACAAGGGTCTCCAAGGTTAGCTGTAGATACTGGAATTGAACATCCTTGCTTGCCAATGCATGCCTGCAGTGTCACGCAAACATGTCAGGAACAAGTTGCCTATTAGACAATGGAACTCACTAGAAAATCGTAATGTCAAAAATGGTAAGGAAAAGCACAAAGCAAAAAATATCTAGGACTTAAAGGAGGAAAGGGTCATTCTCCAAACAGGACGGGCCAAGCTTTTTGGTTGTTTAAATAGGTTGGGTGACAGATCAGCCATAGGAGTACTCCGGGGTATAAATCAGGGCATCATGTAATCATAGGTACAAAGAAAAGAGCAAACAAGTTACTATCAATTAATACTAAAACCCATTTACGAATTTCCTGTAATCAGCTTGTCCTAGACTTAACTACTATAACCACAAAATGTAACCTTCAATGATAGGAAGTAATGTTACCAAAACAAAATTATTAAGACGTAAAACCCCATGCCTTTGATGAACCAATGATCAGACATATGCAGGAATTTAAATGCAAGGATGCAGATGTAGTAGATATTTTACAGGCTCATAAGTGGTATCCTTAAAGCGTGTACCACCAAAATGCAATGAAAACTCTAGGACCAAAAAGCAGTTTAACTGCAGTTGAACAAATTCATTGGAACTATTTCACTATCTCAAGCGCTTGCAACATCTGTGATCTCATACAAAACCCCCCAAAATGGAATCATACTACTTTCAAGATTTCCTTGAGGAGAAGGATTCGTCCTTGGTATACATACAGATGATTATTGCAAAATTCTCTCATCCAGCCCATTGGTAACACTTTCATTCTGATCATGGGGTCTCATATATGACAATTAAGGTAGAAAGGTATCAGTATGTGTGTTGGTAATTGTTTTAGTCACACATATTCGGTGAGAGGATGGGGTTGGAAGGCCCCATCTAGCGAATGACATTTGTATTCTGCCCGTTATTGGTGCACTAGGATGAAGATAAAGTATTGGAAGAAACTCCATTAGCAACGGTAAAAAAAGATCCCACAAAATATGACCCAGTGAGCTGGAGCAAAGATTCTGTACAAACCTCAATGTGGAGGCTATAGGAGGCAGAAGAAACGTGACTTTACCAAGTTGTGGAGATTAGATATAGACATGAAATGTATGGAAGATAGTTGCAGAAAGAATATAGAGTCTGGTTTGAAACATATTGTGTACAAAGAAAACAATAGTAGAGCCTAAGTAGATTTGGTTTTTGTGTCACAAAAAGGTGAAGATATATGATGATTTAGAAAGTGGTAGGTGCAGGTAATAATTAATAAGGTGAGTGGATATAGTTGTTGTATGTATCCTTCAGATCACTCTATGTTATGCATGTTTGAAGGTGTGCAAAGGTAGTTGTGTCAGTTTGGAAGAAATCAATCTATACATGCTCTGAGCCAAGATCTAATTATTCGAAGCCTTGACATTTTGTTTTTCAAATTTGTAGGAGTGGAAGAGTTAACCTTAGAACAAAGGACAAACAGATGCTTCTTGTTCTGCTGCAATTTCCCAGTTGAAAAGATAGCAGCAGTTACAGATTGAAGTTCACCATGCAAAGCTGAACGTGCATTGGTTAATCATGTTTTCATCCCCCCAAACTTTATAGTCAGTCTGTGGGAGAGGTAAAAAATTTATTGAATTCAAACCTAACCTTTCTACATGTAGTCACTTTCATATTTCCACTTCAATAGGGATTCTCTTCTCGTTTTTCTTTTTTATTTTTTATTAGTTGATGTTATCTCACTAGGGAAGGGACTGGGTAACTCTCTCTATGATGAACAATCCCCATTAGATAATAAAATTGCACACGCTATGGTTCGCGTTATATTTTATTTCCATTTTAATTTTATCACGGTTTTAGTTGACATTTAATATAGAGGAAATGTGTACAAGGACGGGGCAGTTATAAGCCAAATACACTGCTTATGAACTCAGCTTATTAGGAGCCAGGCACAAGTTGATTTTGAGCCAAACTGAAATTAAAAAAATTATGTGCTTGCAATAAAAGTCAAACCACATATATGGATGTGCCTGCTGTTTCACATGAAATTGAGCAATGAAAGATATATGTTACCTGCTGAACGATGGATAGCACATTGGTATGGCAACTGCCTGGACTGAGTGTGCCACAATTGCCTTTAGGAGTTCCAAAGCTCGCAAAATGAATGGAAGTAATGTGCCACTCTTGTTCACAGGCCAATCGAACTTCAGGACTTTGAGACATGAAACCCAATTGTGGTCTCCAAGAATCACAAGGTGGAGGATCGGCCTCGGATACATGTGCACATATTTCTTGCCCAGTTTTTGTCAGTATAGAAATCTTTGAAGGGTCACCACCCAGCTCCTCGTGGAGAACAAGTAGGTTCTCACCAGAAAGTACCCAAGTGCGTGGTATATGATACCTGGGCATGATTTATTTCTTCATAAGTACATACATGAACAGTAAAATACAAAAGCTTAGCACAAGTAATGAGAAATTGTATTTTGAAGATCACTACTTGGAAAGTTAAGCACTAAAAATGCTTACTCATACGTAAGTAATGATAAAAATGAAATGTGAACTTGGAGAAATTGACAAACCATGAGGAAATCAATGGAATCCATCATTATTTGCATTTGAAGATAAGCCTCTGGTCTGTTTATCCTATGCTGGCTAAGATTAAGTTTGTCAAAGCATCCAACTCAAAACTAATTGGCAATGACTGAAGTGGGCCATAAGGCTCATATACTGGTTTAGGAAGTGTTATTATATCCACATAGAACATGCTCTAGTAAAGTTTCAGCTTCTAAGAGAACTTAATTTTTCATCAAAAATAGAGAGCAAGTCCTTTTCTCCCACGTTTTTTGTGATGAGTGCTTGCCAAAATCTGCGAACAGTTTTTTTTTCCGCGATAAGAAACAACAATTTTAATAATACTAAAAATGAAAGTGATATAAAACCGATCAAAGGGGACAAGTCGTCCAACCCAGTAATGGGAAGCAACAAAGTTACCAAGATCTGTGTACGCGCCTTCAACTGGAAGATCAAACAATAGAACAATGATGTCATCGAGTTGTAGTCCAGTTAAGAAGAAGGAAAATATTATTCAAGTGCTTGAATAAACAAGTTTGACGAAAATAAACTGCATGTTAATGCAGCACCTGAGAAACAGAATAGAATGGCCTGTGTTGCATTCACTTACAGTGTTTGAGCAGGTTGACCACACTTCTTTTGACATTTAGATGCATCATAGGTTCCCCTGTAGTCACATTTATCAGTGCAACCAGTTGATGGCGAGAGATATGCAGGCCAATATCGCCCTATACTCTGCCCATTAACCCATGCTTGACCCTTCCCCATGCTAGCAAGATTCAGCGATAAGGGACCCTTCCCTTCAGGAGCTTGGAATGTAGCCTGCAGATACCAAATAGATGCCAAACCAAGGAGCAGTCACTATATAATCTTCTCTTCCTCCCAAACACCCTTCCCCCCCCACCCCCCACCCCAAAAAAAAAAACGAAAATATAAAAAAATATGTGTTCAAGCACGATGACTATAAGCAAGTGAAGTGAAGGCCATTGGATAATGCTAATCTAGAATTCACATCAACCTAGATACAGTGCTTCAATACCTAGCACTCAACCCCTCTAAATACTTATATATTTTGGTAGTTCTTTAACACACAATAAGGAAAATTAATAATTCTTTTTAGTTTCAAGAAAATATATATTGTATCACTATGGTATTTTCACAAAATGAAGTGACTAATTAAAAAAATTAAAGCTAATCTTTAGAAATAATTTTTGCGAAGATTATAATGTAATAGATTTATTTTATGTGCTTTTGAAGTGTAATTGTAGATAAAACTTAAAAACACTCATGTGCCTTTAAAGTAGTATAAATTTTTGTTAATGTATTCTATGGTATGTGAATTCGAAATGAGGTGTTAAAAATTCAACTCAAAAATTATATATGTTACTTAAACACAAAAGTATCCGTGAAGTATTCTAATATTTAATTATTATTGAATACGTAGAAGCTGTATCTGATATGTATCTTGAAATATCCGACGAATATCATAGCTGATACGGTATCTAATACGAATACGCCGATCTCAACAAAGTATCTGTGCTTCATAGCTGATCCAGATTAACTCTCCAATTTGTATCAAAACAAAAAAGAAACAAAAAGATGAATGTGTTCTGGAACCAGCTGCATCCACATACCTTGTACCATGTCAAACTCTGATTGATCGGTACAGCATTCCCCTGTGTCCATAGAGAACTGTTCGCAAGACTCATATTATCAAGTCCCAGGCATTCCCCTTCAAGCCCAACCTGGAAACAACACAATATGTAAGGACACCATGTCAAACTAAAATCATAAGGTGTCAAAATAGAAAATCTTCGGAGACTAAAGAGAAAAGGACCTTGGCCCACTTTCTCCAGCCCAGTCTCTGCAGTCCAATCAGTTTCTCTTTTGGTGGGCCCTTAGGCTGATATAGCACCACAATAGTAAATTGAAGACAATATGCCCAGATTCAACTTCCAAGGATGCCCAAACCCACGGCCTATGTAATCATCTAGATTGGGGAGATAGTACCCAACACACCCTATACTTTCAGTTTGTTTATTTAATTTTCTAATTTCTGTACCGATGCTTGATCAGGTGAATTCGTCGATGCAATCTCCACTCAGCACAAGCCACCTTTAATGCCTTTTCATAAAATTCTTAAGCTTGAAATCCTGATTGTTAAATGACACATACACTCCATTGATAAACTCGATTCTCCAACCAAACTCAAAAACTATTTCTATAACCCTCATCCAACCTTTCCGTATGAAAATACAATTGGCCTTCCCTTTACCACGGTCACAAATCTATTCCTTTAGGTTTGCACAGAGCATCAATTTTTTATTGTTTCCGGTTTAGATTATTTCAAGTTTCAATTTCATTTTTCCATACTATCTTGAACTGCATATAACTTCAAAGAGTGTGCATGCTTTGGCTATGTACTAGTCAAACTTCATCAGGCGCCATGTTAGTGCACATTTCCAGGTGACCATGTGCATGGGCTTCAATAAATTATATTCAATGATATAGACAAGGTAATTGAGTTATTTTCTTTCCTTTTTTTCCTATAACATGTAACTCATTAATAAATGCGTGTTATATAGCCATTCTGGGTAAAAAAGTAAGAAATAGGGGAAGCGCCACCAAATAAATTTGGATCAGTTTCAAAATGGTGGAAGCAAATTTGATGTACCGAACTAAGTAGTATGATATCACCTAATCTGGGGTCAAAATTCCTAGTAAGTAATAAAATCCTTGGGCTAACAACTGAATGGTTGAATGTTCATATCTCAGGGTAGCCAATCTGTGCAATACTGCTGAAGGTTAAATCTATAGCTAGACCATCCCTCCCAACACTAATTCAAAGGGGACCAAACTGGATAGTGGATACGGACCTATAGTAGTTAGGTTTATATATGGCGTTCAGTTGAATAACATGTTTGATTGCAATTTATTGATCAAAGTCTGGGTCAGAACCTGATACGTCCATTCTGTAGAAGAGAGAGTTTGGTTGGCATTCTTCAGATCACCAAGAATGACGGAAAAAATTCCTACCCCTTGGATATCAAACCATGCCCCATAGTTCTGAGGAAGAACATGATAAAGTGAGTAAATATCAATCCACATTGAAGCAAAAAGCTCATGCTAGAAAGCTGACATAATAGAACAAAATGAAGTATTTAAAACCATGCAACTCAAATAAGCAGAGCATATAAAGCTTCTTTGACCAGAAAGATTTTCAGAAACATCAATCTAATTGAAGGAATTTTTTTGGAAACATAGGTGTTCATTTTCAGAAAGATTGAAGAACAACACTTCCTTCCATGTTTAAACGAAGCAGGACTAAGCTTACCGGTAAAAACACATTTTGATTTATTTACCATTTAAACCAGCAAACCAAATTCAATCTATTCCCTGCTGCTTCTACCAATCTTATGCTATGTCTATACAAAGGTCACTCCTGATAATTTCTCATTCTTAATTTATCTAGTTATATTCCTGTGTGAGATAAAATACTTCCAGATTTAGTTTACGGGCAAATCTTCATTCCTTATTCTTTGGTTAAACAAGATGGATTGAAATTTCAGTAGGTATAGTGGTCAATCAGCGATCAAATGCACCGTTAAGTATAAGTGATCTGATTCTCTGTGGGTCATTTACAGCATCTTGTCCAAATTAAAGTTTATGCTTTTATATCTAATTGTTTCCCTACTTGTCAGCTGAAGGGCATTATAAGACATGAAAGTCCCAGACTTTTGATAAATTAAATGTTACGGGTCAAGCCAACAACAAACAGAAAATGTTACTAATATTCCTGCCTCTCAGTGTGATTTTGAAGTAAAGAGATAGGGGTGAAGGTTGTTGCTTGGTTTTACAGTAAGAAAAAACAATTTCCCCCTGAAAAAAGATTCTTTAAATCTGCTTCTAATGCAAACAAAAGCTTCTAATTTCCAGGATTTCTATCCTCGGCGAGGAAGTCTCACTTACAGTGACTCCTCATATTCATGCATGCCTTAGAGTTAAGATATGGTATATCAAGCAGATGACACATACGCATACAAGCACACTGACATACATGCACCTGCTTGTCTATTCAAGGTTGTCATAATCCCCACCTGAACCAACAGATTTCTGATTTCTCCAAGTCTACAATCACCAGTCAACAACGTACAAGCAGAATTACCTTCCGAAAAAAACATACAAGCAGAATTGACAAAAAACAAATGCTGAAAAAATGGGAGTTTACTCATTTAAAATAAGTGAAATGACACTTTGAAGTATGTGGCCCACTAGGAATCCAGTAGAACCACCTTGTATGTTCTAGTTTCGCAAACACCATCACGTGTTAGTTGCTCATGATCTCAGTGAACATATCATTTTACAAAGCAAAATAGTGGTACTTTAATATTTTAGCATAAAGTAATCTAAACCATTGAAAATTTCATCTCATTATTTTAATTATCACTTTAGTTCATATGAGATATAAACACCAATACAAACATAGATTCTAGACGGGATTCGGCTCCACTTTTGACCTGTATAAAATATATTCTTGTCTTGACCGGCACAAAAATGTTTGAACAAATTGAAACCTTGTACCTTCTTTCCAACGTATTTTCAACCTTGTCAGTCATTCATAATTGTTGCAATTCGACATTTTGATATCTAAAATGTATTCAAAATAATAATTCTCCCAAGAATAAACTAAAACAAAATGGAAGTCCTTGTTTTTTTGACCCTGGACTTGTCTTGTTTTTTGACCCTGGACTTGTATAGACATAGCAACCACCTCCTAGGCATTCCAAACAGTCTAATCATCTATCCAATGTCGACATGCAAACAGCACAAGATTCCAGACAATACAGCATATGAAAAATTGAGACTCCGCATATACCACTCACTTAGTTTATGTAATTGAAATGAACAATCCTATGAATGATGCACATACAATGATAAGTGGAAATCCCTAGTACAGACAAGAGCAAGTGCTGCCAGAACTTGTACCATAGCCAGGGGCGAAGCCAGAAAAATTCTTTTTCTCCCCCCCTGGAGGGTGGGGGATGTTGGTGACTCAATTATTTATTTTATTTGTTTTCACCCACCCATACACAATATACATTAACTTATTCTACCTCCACGATTTGGTGGTGGTAACTATTTCAACATTTTTTGCTAGGAAAAAAATGATAGATAAAGCAAAAACATACCAGAAAAGAATTTCTTGGAGAGACCGCCACCCAAATTATTTTTAAATTGACACAAAAAATTATAGGTACTCTATCTACATAAAACTGGAATTTTTTAACTAGGGATGGGTACATTCAAGTTTAGCTTTTATCCTTTATTTTTTGGAGGGTGTGTGTGAGTGTGTGAGGACAGCAAATAAGACATAGCAGACAGTACAAAGAGGCAGTCTTGAACCCACAAATCGAATTTGCATCACCTATGAATTATGTAAAGAGAAGAGATAGGTCCAGTTAAGGCGCTGCATACAAGTCAAGGTTTTATTTTACCTGTACACCAACCACCATGCTCAACACATCCAATGTGTTGTTACCATGATTAAGATTAATTTTCTGACTGAATTCGAAGCTTGCATCATCATGATTACCATAACCAAATCCTACAAAAAATTCCAAGTAGACTGCTGTCAATCTTTGTAAACGCACAGAACAGAAATAGCAATGGCAAATTGGCTTGAATTAATTTTGAATTTTACGAGTTAGTCAAGAAGATAGTGGAATTAATTCAAACATGTCGAATTTGGAAAACATGCAATAATAGTATACGTGAAGATGCAGAAACCAATAAATTATATAGGACAAAATTAATGGTGTCACTCAAGAATGACACAACAATGCAAAAAGGTGACTGAAGTGACACTACTGAACTCACAAATTAAAATCATAGCTAGGATGATATCTATGATATCACAAGTCAAAATATAAGCAAGTGAAGAAAAATGAAATACTCATCAACTAATATGGTTAGTACGTTGGTTTCAACTTAACATGGTTAACCATTGTGACTGGTATTAGAGTGCTAAAACTTCCAACACAACGCCAATTGGCAATGGGTGGGATACCCCTCAAGTATATAAACTAACATTTGATCTACCTAACTTCCTGAGGTGGGATAAACTCTCTTCACACCCTCCCTCATGTGCGACCCGGAATCACACGCAGGTTAACAAACCAAACTAAAACAGATAGACAGAAACATTGGATTACAAAAACAGACAACTAAACAGACCAGGTAATTCAATGGTAAGAGATTTAGCCCACTAACCGACCAATGTCCAGCTTTGATCCGATATTAGAATATCCAATCCAAAACCAAATGTAATGAGTGTAGTAGTCCTTCAAGCATATAAACTAACCTTAGGTCTACTTAATTTTCCGATGTAGGATAAGCTCTCCTCACTCAGAGTTTTGAAAAAAATGAATTAATAAAATGTTAGTCCACATAGCAAGATGAGCATCTCAAATATGACTGGATGTAAAATAATTTATAGCACCACGCATTGCGCTTATAGAATGGCTAAATGGAAAAACATATCGTCTTTTAAGCCTTTCCTTTGGAGCCTGAGAAACTTGACGTAACTGGATGTGAGAGTTTCGTTTTGTGCATGTTTACCTAAGCACGCAGCAATATACAATTAAAAACACAGAAAATTTTAGGAAACAAACATATCACCAACACAGAGTCGAAGAGTGCAAATACTAGAAAAATATGCAGCAAAAGTTTTATTATCTAGGCAATGCATGATCCCAATCCAACCAAAATATAAAAAAGTCTCAATTGCTGGGAATTAACTCTGGTCAGAAACATTGGTAGGGCACTTACCAGAGTTTCCGGATAACATTGCAAAAGAAAGATGAATTAGAAGATAAAGATAGAGCAATAAAACTTATAGACTTTGCTTCAAAAGCTTTACATAAAACATTCTCTCTTTCTTTTTTTATTAGAAATCAAAGTCAATATATACCACATAATCATCTAGTTTGTTTGTCAATCTATTACCTTAATGGTTTCCTAGAAGCTAAGTAATCATGCAGCCTGTGGCACAAATGGAATGTCAACCAAGTGCAGAAACATGTCACCCATCTGGACATGCATGTCTCTTTTTGTGGAAAGTTGAAACCAAGTTCAAGTTTATGAGATCATTATTTCTTCTGCATGGTAAACAAATAATTTGATGTTCCTTTATGGAATAAATGCGAGTGATTAAAACATAAATAAGGATAAACAGATCATAACATTTTCCTTCCTTTTTGACAAAGAAGAAACCAGATGATAACACTAGTAACCATAGTTATTAGTATCGTATGATACGCAATAAATATCGTACAATACGTCACCATGCACCTGAAAAACAATCCGTATCGTCTCTGTATCGTTTTTGCACCGTATCGTACGATACACAATACGTATGATACGATATAATACACCTAATACGTACAATACGTCACGATTCTGTTTTACTTTTTTTTTTTTTTTTTTTTGGGTTGAAATGATATCATTTTACTCTAAGATTTATTTTTAAATCACTAACTAGTGAAACAACGTTGTTTCAGTGGTTATAGTTTAAAAAAATTAAATAAAGTCTAATGTTAATGTTGTTCAATTAAATTCAAAATTCATAATTAATATTAAAGTTGTTCAAGCAGTTGATGTTAGAAGTTTGAATTAGAGGTCTTTGCATTTTGATATTACTGAACTATGTTGGAAACTTGAATAGTTGGTGGAATATTAATGAAATACTATGTTATTATGAGTCTATGATTTTTTGTAAAGATATATACATATATTTTATTAATAATTATTTAAAAATTAAAATTGCGCATATATTACGATACACTATTTTTAAAAAACGATACGTCTTCTGATACATGATTTAACAACTATGGTAGTAACCAAAATAAGGATATAGCTGTATTAGTAACAGTAGTAGCTAAGTTTGTTCTATTACTCATATAGCAAAATAACCAAAAAAAAAAAGCAATAATGTGTTCGTTTTGCAGTTATGACAATGGTATTGCTGGTATAATACACAACTACAGTACTACATAAAGATCTAAAGCTTGAAGGATAAACTCCCAAGTACAAAGACGTCACAGGTATCACAGCAAAATTCGATGAGAAAACTTTTTTCAGTGACTTCAGCAAAGAGCATCGCAGATAGTAAGGAATTATCATTACCAATGCCAACCTAAGCTATCCATGATGCACAGCTGCATAAATTTGTTTTGTGTTAAGTGGTTCGGCCAAGAAATACTGACTCGTGGTTTTTATATTCTGATGGAGTAAGCAATGGCAAAACCACAACTATAGCTTCTGATGCATATTTCATCTGAGCTATACAAACTTGCACCTGAGCACTCTTAAAACTCAAAAATTTTCCAAACATCTCTTAGAAAGAAACTAAGCAATTAATTAACTCGAACATGTCAAGAGTAAAGTAGCCACTTGCAAACAACAACAAAAGTAAAAAAGGAGCTAAACATCATTCCATGGTATATGAAAGAGTGCCTACCCACAAGTATTTTGTTAACAAAAACAAGAGCCGCATGTCCCAAGCTCTCAATAACCAAAACGGCTTCTTTTGCTTGAAGATGATTACTGTTGTCATTCACATTTATGCTGCCACAACAGGAGAAAAGGTAAAAGCAAAGATCTCCCATCAAACCAAATAGTAATGACTTGGAACAATGATAAATATACTTAAAAAGGAGAACCAATGAGATAAGAGCCAACATGGAGAATAGTTCATAAAGAGAAACAACACATAAAAATAAATGAAGACATAAAATGCCCCGTCTAATTTCTTATCTGAGTCCATATTTTTCCTTTATCCCACTGTCCAAGAAAAGTGACATAGAGCTTAAACAATAGAGGCTTAGCTCTAACAACTTAACATTGGTTTAAACTGATACATATCAACACCTAGATAGAAGGGGGAAAGAGTCTTCAAAAGGCCTAGATGAATGTATAATCACACATTATCAAGGGAGTTACCTTGTTGTGTACCACAGAAAATCGCTTGTATCTTTGGTTGTATTTATCTGCTCTAGTAAACTTGATGCCGAAAATGCATTGCTACCCCACACGCCCACTTTTTCATTATACCAACTCCATGTTGATGATGCCAATGAGAACTCGCTGACACTTGTACTGCGAGCAAATGCACCATCGCCAAGACTTCTTTGAGAAACCACCTTTGTCCAGAATCAGAGTAAAGAAGAAATTTAGAATGCCCAAAGCAAGCTGGGTCCATGTCAAAAATAAAAGATTATAATTTTTTTGGAATTATCAAGTCGATAAAGAAAATATGATGAACAGACGATTTATGTGGTTATTGTTAAGCATAGTACATTAGCACGCATTGATACAGCAGAATGTTGGCAAGACCAAATCTCAGTTCAAACAAATTGATGTGCAAAATTAACTCATCAAATGCCCTATAAAAAACCGTAAACATCTTGGCATTATCTAGAAAGAACACAGGAATTATAATGATGAGAAAAGCAACATTCCCATAGATTAGGGAGTAAGAGTATTATAAAAGCAATCCACTCTTATAACATTGCAGTTTTACATAAGTATCAACATTTAAGCCAACATCAAGAACCTTTAAGTTTACATGAACAAAGGAAGAGAGAATGAATTAACATCAACTTCCAATCTTGCCACAACAAAAAAGGAGTTTCTTACGTTTCACAATGGATACAAGGTATCAGGTTGACTCATGCATCGCTGGAACAGATAGGGTCACATTTTTTCGGCGATCAAATAATTTTTTATCCCAAAAAAGATGTACAATATAGCTCAAAATCTTCCAAATGGGTACACAGAGCAATTCAATAGAGAAGAGCTCAAAACACGGAAACTACAGAGAAATAAACTCGTCCCAAATGAAATAGGATACACAATACTTTTCCCACTTCCCACAAGACTTGGAGGAACAAATCCCCTACAGAACCCTTATCCATCAAACACTAATATAGATATTTAGAATTCTGATCACCAGCCTACACCCTTAAAATCCAGCCCAACTCACTAAGTGCTTCACCCATTAATCCCAACGGCTAGCAGCGTGGGTCTTCATTGGACCAACCTTCATAGCGTGGGAAAGACAAGACAAGCCAACAAAAGACTCTGTCCATCTTCAAATATGTAACTTTCACCACATACAAGACAAACGTTAACATCTCATTAGTGGAAGCTGCACAGCCATGTGTTACCAGCGAAAGAGATCAGTCTTTAGGCCCACAGGTTCCTCACAGTTGCTGCAACAGCCATTGCCACTCAGCCAGTTCTGGAGAACCAAGCTCCAGCAGTAAAAACAAGCTGATTAAGGCCGGAGCATCACCCGCTTCAAGTTTCTGATTTCCAACACACGCCCACTGAAGCCAAAACTCAAGAAACAGACCCCGAAATAACTGGATCCATCCTATATATGGCCACCCAATATTTTTAAATCAAGCACCCCGATATTCCTATGTGACCGCTCAGTGTTATGAAAAGCGCGCCTAGGCGCTCGCCTAGGCGAGAAGCGAGGCGAGGCGAGACTTGCTCGCCTGGAGGAACCCAGGCGAAGCGAACGTGAGTGAGGCGAGAAAAAAGCGAGAAAAAGCGAAAAAGCGAAGAAGCGAAAAAAGCGAAAAAGCGATCGCTTTTGTTATGCGAGGCGAAATATTTTATTTTTAATTTAGACCGTAGGATTGGGCGATTGCAAAAAAAATTTTAAGATGTTAATGTACCGAATTATTCCCTTATCCTATAAATAAAACTCCTAACCTAATTTTGTTTATTTTTTCTCAGATAGCTTCAATCGGTGCTTCAATCGGTGCTGCCTCTCCACTGCTACACGATCGGGTGCTGCTCTCCACTGCTTCGATCGATGTTGCTTCGATCAGTGCTGCTCTCCACTGCTACACGATCGATCGGTGCTCCTCTCCACTGCTACACGACCGATTTGGTGCTGCTCTCCATTGCTGGTCTCCACTGCTACACGATCGGTACTGTTCTCCAGTGCTACACTCCAAGGCTTCGAGTTTTCGCTACTTCTACACCATTGTTGTTGCTGGACTGAGGGTTTGGAGGGCTGGACTGTGGAGGTTAGTCTCTTCTTCTTCTCTCTTCAATTTTTTTTCTTCTGTCTTCTGCTCCTTCACCGATTCTGGTTTTTTTTTTTTTTTTTTTTTTTTCTTGATCTGATTCTACCCTATCCTGCTCTGATTCTACCCTATTCTGCTCCGATTGTGCTTCTTTTTTTTTTTCATTATGCGTCTGTTTTTTTTTTTTTGCTTTTTCCTTATGTTGCTGTCCAAACTCCATTCGATGTGAAGATCCCATAAAAATGTGAGTTAAAACCATATGTAAGCCTAGACAAAAAAAAAAAAAAATTTGTGAATGAAACTCCAGTCCGAAATACAATTTAATTAAGCTTTGATGGCATCTCACTCTCACATGATATGATCATTATAGGTGAACTAAATTTAACATACAGATTCAATTGTTCTTGCAATGGTATTTTGGACTAGAATGCAGGCAGTGATACTTGACGTTTTACATGGAATGGTATTGCTTCCCTATTCTTGGCCTATTGCCTGCATAAGTAAACCTGGGGCCTTTTCTGTGCTTGCAGTTCTTGCGGAGGCCAAGTGCCTTTTTGCCTGTGTTGTTGTCCTGATTCTGCTTCTGTCCAGTCAATATGAAATTGCTCCTGTGCTGCTTCAATTTTTTTTTTCCTCAGTCGTCTGTTTTTTTTTTTGTTGTTGCATTCTACTGTTGTCCTGATTCTGCTTCTTTTGTTGTCCTGTCCTGTCAATATAAAATTGTTTACAACTGATATAAAATGTGATTCAGTACATGTGAATGTGTTTTGTTCCTTTGATTGTAGTGTGATAGTGTTATTCATAAATGGCATCGTCGTCCGAAGGGAACAAAAAAGATCCGGCATGGAAATATGCACACTTGGTAAATCCTCAAAACACAAACAAGTTCAAATGCAATTTTTGTGGAAAAGAGTCAAATGGAGGTGTCTATCGGGTCAAGCAACACCTAGCAGGGAACTCTACGAGTGTTATTACTTGTCCAAAATGCCCTACTCAAGTTAGGGAGGAGATTAGAGAATACATGGCTAAAAAAAAGGAAGAGAAGAATCTAATGAACATGGTTTCCGACTTTGATGAGATGCCTAATGACTTGGAGGAGGATGAAGATGATATTGTAGAGATTGTTGCGAATCGTAAAAGATCCATGACTAGTTCTAGTCAAGGTTCTACACAAGCCACATCGAGACCAAAAAAGCCAAGACAAAAAGGGCCTATGGATGTATACTTCACCCCTGATCCGAATGTTGTGGTGCAAAATCGAAAGACCAAGGGGAGACAAACGAATATTGATGCCAGCGATCCTTTTAGAAAGGAAATGAGAGAAAGAGCCATCACAACATTTGCCCGATGGATGTATGACACGGGAATTCCCTTTAATGTTGTGAACTATGAAAGTTTTGCAGCAATGGTTGAAACTTTTGGACAATATGGTCCTGGTTTGAAACCCCTTCTTACCATGAGGTTCGGGTCCCATTGCTCAAAAAAGAAGTAGGGCATATAAAGTCATTGATGAAAGATCACCAAGAGGATTGGGCAAAATATGGATGTTCCATAATGGCCGATGGATGGACTGACAAGAGAGGGAGAACCTTGATTAATTTCTTAGTGAATTGTCCAAAAGGGACCATGTTCTTTGAATCTGTTGATGCTTCTGCATACTCAAAGGATGGGCAAAAAATGTTTGAATTGCTTGATAATTTTGTAGAGCGTATTGGTGAAGCTAATGTGATTCAAATTGTCACTGATAATGCGGCAGCAAATGTGTTAGCAGGTATGAGCTTCTTGAAAAAAAAAAAAAGATAACTACTTGTTATGTTGAATTTTTTTTATGCACACTAGTTGGTAAAAAAATCTTTATTTAATAGGTAAGTTTTTGGAGGCAAAACGACCAAATCTATATTGGACGCCATGTGCTGCCCACTGCTTGGACTTGGTATTGGAAGATATCTTCAAATTGCCAAACTTCAAGAGAACATTTGAAAGAGGAATAGCAGTACACGGTTATATTTATAACCGTCCAACTCTGTTGAATATGATGAGACGATTTACCCAGTCAAGGGAGTTGATTAAGCCCGTAAAAACTAGATTTGCTACGGCTTTTCTTACGCTAACAAGGATCAACCAACAAAAAGGTAACTTGAGAAAAATGTTCACTTCAGAGGAATGGACTACAAGCAAATGGGCAAAAGAACAACAAGGCAAAAGGACAGCACAAATCATTTTAATGCCTTCATTTTGGAGTAATGTTGTCTACTCTCTTAAGCTTACTGGCCCTCTTGTCCGTGTGCTTCGATTGGTTGATGGTGAGAAAAAGCCTCCCATGGGGTACATTTATGAAGCTATGGACCGGGCTAAAGAAGCGATTGCTAATTCTTTTAATGGCAATGAAGAGAAGTACAAACACATATTTGAAATCATTGACCGAAGGTGGGAAGTTCAATTGCATCGGCCTTTGCATGCAGCTGGGTATTTTTTGAACCCAGAGTTTTTCTATTCCAATCCAGAGGTTGAGAAAGATCAAGAAGTCATGAATGGCCTATATAAATGTTTGGAAAAGTTGGTCTCAAATCCTGCGATACAAGATAAAATTGGTCAAGAGTTGAGTATTTACATGAAAGGTGAAAACCTCTTTAAGTTGCCCATGGCGGTTAGACAAAGAACAACTAGGGCACCAGGTAATCTATGTTATCCTACAAGCTTATTTCATTATCATTGCTTAAATATGTTAGTTAATTAATTGTTATTCATTATTCACAGCTGATTGGTGGAGTGCATATGGGTCTGCAACTCCAAATTTGCAAACCTTTGCAAAAAAAGTTTTAAACCTTACTTGTAGTGCATCCGGTTGTGAGCGAAATTGGAGTGTGTTTGAGCATGTAAGTATCATCCTCAAACCTCTTCAATTACATTTTTTTTTAATCTTATTATAAATTTTAATGTATTGTTAATAAATTATTGCAGATACACACCAAAAAAAGAAATAGACTAGCTCAATCCCGTCTCAATGATTTGGTGTTTGTTAAGTATAATAGAGCTTTGAGGCGCCGATATGATTCTCGTGACACAATTGATCCAATATCTTTGAAGGATATTGATGATAGCAATGAGTGGTTGATTGGGAGAATGGATGCAGACACAGATGAAGATAATGAGCTTGTGTTTGGTGATGATACTTTGACTTGGGGCGAAGTCGCTCGAGCTTCTGCAGTTACGGAAAGTAGCCAACGGACTAGATCAATACCATCTACTAGGGTAACACCAAGGTTTACAAGATCGACGACTGGACTCACAGATGAGGAAGACATAATTTCAGATGAGGCAGAGGAGGAGGATACTGAGGGATATGAATCTAAGGATAATGAAGAAGATGATTTCTTTAGTGATGAGGATTGATTTCTAAGTCCTTGAGATATTTGCTTTAGTTGCTTGAATTATGTGTCTTATGTTTTTAAATATTAGGATTTGGGATATTATTAGTATTTGTATGAATTTAAATGTTTAAACTATGACTGTTATTAAGATTTGCAATATTATTAGTGTTTATTTTAATTTAAATGTTTATGGTTTTACTTTAAATGTTTATGGTTTTACTTGTATTTAAATATTTAGTATATATAAAATTAAAACTTTGATGTGTATAAGTAATTACACTAAAATATTTATTTATTTTTTTAACTGCTCGCTTCGCTTTGGTAAATCGTTTCGCTTCGCTTCTCGCTTCTCGCCTAGGCGTTAAGAGCCTTGATCGCTTCGGTTCGCTTAACGCCTTAAATAACACTGTGACCGCTATCTCAAGCCACTAGCACAATAGCATAGCTGCCAGAATCCAAGACACTAGAAGTCAATAACAGCCAAGCTTGTTTTCTTTGTTTAAGCCTCACATCACATGAGGAAATACTTGTAAGAAACTGGAACCATTTCTAGAATCTAGAAAACACCAGATGAGCTACTGTCTGTAGCTCACACATACGGTCCTCAACCAGTCATGGTGGAGAGCACAGTATGAGGCCAATCTATTTTCTCCTTCATAGGGTACTAGTAGAGGACTTCACCTCAATATATGCAAAGGAATGCCAATCAGATAAGTAATAGGTGAAATCCAAGGGAAATGAATGGACAAGTAAGGGAGGGGAGAGAATAAGGCCTGGGAAGCTCTTCCAAACACAATTGCAACTGTCAGATGATACTTTTAAAGTGAATAAAACATAAAGAGTGTCAACTGCCGAGTGATACTATCTGATATTTGGACACAAGTTATATTGCAATGGGGTACTAACTACTAACATAACATCAGTAACCATACCAGGTGAAAACCAACGTGTTCATCATTGAGCCCCCTTTCTCCATGGTCCACAAAGACAAAATGATATATCACTTTCTAGTTAAGGTGAGCATGGGTGGGTAGTCCACCAGCCTATGCCAGCCCATCCCCGAAAAATCAGAACCTAGACCCAAAAAATATTGGCCTATAGACTAGCCAGGCAGAGCCTGAACAGTCATTCTACATATCATATAATAGTATATGTATAAATCTACTATAGTTGATGCATTTAAGAAATTATTTGAATTTTAAAGCAGGGAAAAATATAGAAAATAAGTATTACAATTTAAGATTGTGTAAAACAATGATCCATGGGCTAGCCCTGGACCAGAAGAATCTGTCACAATAAGGCCCATGCCCAGCCCTACTTTTTAGTGTCAGCCTCAGCCATAAGATTTCCTAAAAGAAGGAGCTGATACAGTTAATTCAACAACTGCAGCAACTCCTTAGACAGGTGCAGCTTATGATCCGTAGATAACATCATGTAGTGGATTTTTTGTCAGTCACTTGTACAAGTCATTCTTCTCAATGACTTGCACTAAGTGAAGAAAAGTTAGGTAAATTACAGATGGTTCTAATTTGATCTACAGTGCATGCATCATGGATCTGTTTAAAAAAAACCTTGAGCAGATGTACATTGCAAAACTAGTTGGCATTCATTTAGCACTTCAGGTGAAGCTTATGGCCTAAGATTCTGCAGATAAACGACTAGTAGAACATTATGGCATCAATGATAAACTTGATGCAGCTATTGGCCCCACCCTGAAGTGTCACAGAGATCCACAGAATGATTGATATATTCTTTTTTGTCTTACTGGCTTTGGCATCAACTTCTTTCAAACCATAATTTACCGCACCAACTATAGAACTTATAAAGCTGTCAAATGATCTTAAGAACATCCGTGATATTGTAAAAACATTGAAGAGGGATACTTTTAAGTTGCAAACAGACAATTTGCAAAAATTTAGCCAACTAACAGTCTATGAAGAAAACTTAATGCTCCGATTTCACAATAATATGAGAATATATAAGTATTGGAACAAACTTCTAAACTGAGCTCAGCAGCCAATAGACAGTAAAATCATTTATGCGTGTATTCAAAAGCAATAACAAACCATACCTTTGCTGTGTTAAATATGACATTGCTACAATCTGGAAGAATGCTCACAGACCAAGCAGGAAGGAAATACGAATTTCCATTAAATGTCACATTTGCATCTGAACTGCTGCCATAGTTGGCAAGAAAGGCTGCACAGTCATTGGAGGTCTTATAGTAGATATGTGCCTGATAAGCAAATTAATATCCTCAATAACATGTTAATAGTGGC
This sequence comes from Ilex paraguariensis, assembly GCA_963454935.2. Taxonomy (NCBI): domain Eukaryota; kingdom Viridiplantae; phylum Streptophyta; class Magnoliopsida; order Aquifoliales; family Aquifoliaceae; genus Ilex; species Ilex paraguariensis. The sequence continues at coordinate 33,227 of CAUOFW020002805.1, forward strand.
ACATTTGCAATCTGAAAAATTCGTAGTCACAGAACAACATGGAGTTATAATCCAGTATGTATTTTCAGCAAAAATACTTTAGGCATTTTGAAAAGGCAATTGCTCCAAAACGATGGAATCTATGAGGGAAGTCCCAAAAAAAACTGCCACTAAATTACCAGGTAGGGTGCTCAGTGCTAACTTACTAATTTCATGCCCGTGATAACATACGATAGTCCATGAGAGTGAACAGCACTCAAATGCACTACCAGAATTTTTATTTTAGAACAAATTAAAATGACATTATTACTTGATAACTAGCACAAATAAAAGTCTGAAGCCAAATCACCATGGCCAAAAGTAGTGACATTAGGCATCCATCATGATGTGATAATCCAAATGAAAGCAGGCACGCCAAAGTGGTGTTCAGCACATAACTAAACTTTCAAAGATGATTTTATTCTTGTTGTATACAATATAATTTATCAATGTTGGTCCCAAATTGTTAGTCTTAAAACATAACTGTAAACAGAGAAATGAATCAGCAAAGTGCAAAGTTTGGAGTGGGATAATGTTTGCGTTAGAGGATACAGAAATCAAGTTTGGGGATAACATGTAAGAGGTATCAGATTGTTATTAAACAATTTGTGCTGTAATGATCTTTACTTCCTTTTATAAATTTTTTATATTTTACCAAGTACAAACTGGTCTCATCCACCTACAAAACATCCAAACTTTTTCCTTTTAAAATACCACACAAAACTAGATCTTAATATGAGCATTCACCAAGGACAGACCACACACATATTAATTAAAAAGAAGCATGTTAAAACTTCATGCACACCTCTAGATTCACACCAAGTGTTTGTTGAATTGGGTCCGCATTCACCAAATATTCTTCACACTGCTTTATTGCCATGTGTAAGTCTCGGAGGTGGCCCCACTTTGGTTGTCTTATAAAACCTGCATATATTTCCGGTCATCAAATTCGCATCAATTTTTGCATCAGTTTTGAAGTCAACCAGCCAATTAGATAATGTGTCCTCTCTAGGGAAAGGTTTCCAAATTGAAATATTGAATCTCTTCCCAAAGTTCAACAATTTGATTCCCACCCAAACCCCTAGCATTGTCCCTCCTCCCAACCTCCAACCGCCACTCCTTGCCTCACATCAGAGTTCTAATACCCCAGAAACCCCACCCCCACATTTCTATTCCTTCCTTCCATCTTGATTCTCTCTAGCACCACAAATCGTCAAAACTCACCACCCACCCCCCAACCAAAAAAAGTTACCCACACAACAGCTTCACTGGTACCACTATAACCACCATCTCCACCCATTGCACCATCCGATTGCAAACAACTACATACCTACATATAAAGAGTGAGAGAAAAAGAAATGCAAACCCACCAAAATAAATGTAATCAAAAAAAACGTGCACACAACAAAGAAAGAGAGAAAGAGAGAGGGGGCGAGAGCGAACCCACCAAATTGCCTGAAAGAAGAGAAAAGGTTTAGTTAGATACGAGATGATATATACACATCGAAACAAATAGTGGAGAGGGTCCAGAGTGGTTTCGTTTTAGAGTTGGGTGGCTATGGTGGCTTTAGTGGGTTGATGTGTTCTAGACTCGCAATTGGTTTTGGGAGGTGGTGGTGGAGATAGGCGTGGAGGTCGGGCTGTGACTAGGTAATTTGGGCAAGGCCGCAAGGGTATTGTTTGAGAGAGAGAGAGAGAGAGAGAGGGAGATTTTATGGTAGTTTAGGTTAAGAAAAAAGAAAGAATGGAGTCTTTGGATGATAAAAAACAAGCATGGCTACCAATTCCTAAACCTAAGATAGATATGGGGATGAACATTTTTTTCAAAAGTATAGTCACCCATTGAGAGGGCTCCCTTTTGTGCCCATCAAACACCCCAATCTTGACTCAATTTCAAAGCTTCCGTGATTTTCAAACTCAATTGAGTCAATTCCCTTTTAAAGAGTTCCAAATGTATTTCCCAATATAATGTAGTTTTTATAAAACACACGCATGCTTTTCACTATAAAGTGCGTTTTCAAAATACAAAAGTGTGATCCTATCCATGCATACCATTCTCATTAAAATAGCAGGTGTGTTAAACAAAATGTCAGGAAAATTTACCATACTCATCTATTGGAGCATCATAGTCATAGCTTGTTGCAACCATTGGGCCACCCATAGTTCGTCCAAAGTTGGTGCCACCAAAATACTGCAAGGAGATATCAGAAGTAAATCGTGGGGATTATGTTTACCAAATTAAAATTACAATAAGTGAAAGGAAAAACTTCACAAGGCTCACCATATAATAGTTCTGAAATGTGCCACCTGTTTCAAAAAAACGTGCAACAGCAAAGGCAAGGTCCTCAACTGGTCGGTAAGGAATTGGATAACCAAATGCAAGGAACCTGCAATATCAAACAAGACGTTTTTACAAATTCACATTTCTTTGATGAAGCACATGCTAGTGCTCCAGAATTATTTTTCAAAGGCTGAACCAAAATATATTTTTACCATCCACTGTAGTTCTCAGTCCACATCTTTGGCTTGGAATGGGAATTTGGAGTGAACTGATCACAATAAAACCCATTGCATGTATTTATCTACAACATTAAATGTTATCTCTAATTAGAGAAATAGAGAACAAAGTTATATTTTCAAAAAAAAGATGTCAGAAGTACAGTTGTCAAGTATAAGAGATTATGACGAAAAACAATTTAATAAGACAATTTGTCTTCCTCCAGATACTGTTAGATATCGGAATGTGGGGCTACCTATTAACAGTAGATGTGAATGAATTAGGTTTAGCTACAGGAAACTTTTGCAAGATTAGTCTTTTTTCTTCCTCTCATCTCCTCTTTACTCTCTCGAAACTCATGTCTCTCTCTTTTTTCTTCTCTCCAGTGATTTTTCTTCTTTCTTGCCTTTCTCTTTCTCTCTCTTTCTCTTTCCATTTATCTTATTTTCTCTCTGTCAGAACTTCCTGATTAGAGAGTTTGGCATCATAACATGTGATGCTTCTGATATGAGATAAATTAGATCCATTTTTATTTAGAAAAATAAAAATCAGAAAGAAATGATTCAGTTCCACTAATGTCGATAAATACTTACAATTGGGTCAGGTGCATCTTCCTGCACACACATTACCCACGGAACACCAGTATTTAGACTGACAGCAGTTTCAGCAGCCCATTTCACATACAACTCTCCACCAACTCCATAGGCCCATTGAACACCTCCATATTCATTCTCAACCTGTTACAGCATAAACCAGGGATGAGTCAAACAGGATTAACTGATTATGAATTTGTATAAACCTTCAGCATTTACCCTAACATTATCTATAGCGTAGTTTGGTGATTCCTACTTATACTATGAAAGGGAAAAAGCTAGACTACAGGACAAGATCCTTGACAGAGTGAGTGAATGAAACAATGCTCTCATAAGACTATACAAGAGAAGGTCTATAACTGGGACAAGGCACCCCCCAAGGCTCTCAAAATAAAACAATGAGTCGGACAATGACTGCTAGGACAACTAAGTTGCCAATTCAAATTTTCTCAAGCATGTATAACACTCCCTAAGTTGGACATTAACATCAATTATTGTTCAAATATGTCGGTATCTTTGCAATGCTACAATAATTCTAAACTTTCCATGACAGTAAATTCCTTCATCCAAGTGATTGAATCAACCAGCAGCAATCTAACAGGTTTACAAGTTTAGACCAATGATTAAGTTTAAGGTATTAGAACTAGAATTCTAGGCTAACCAAGATAAAGATTTAAAAATAGTGTCGTTTTAGCAAATTAGAAACAGAAATAATGATAAAATAAAAGTAGATGGCCAAGAAATATATAAAAGCAACCACTCAAATTATTTTCAAATGATTACTTCCAATGGAAGAGAGAGTAACTGAAATGTCAATACAATACAAATAAAACTAAAGTATGATGAGACTGGAGTACACGAATAGAACTACCGTATGATGAAAAAGGAGTACATGGTCAGTCTGTGTTTTATCGTGAAATTCCTGCAAAGTAAAGGATTTAAAGACAGCTAGTAGGCTAACTGAGCTTTATGGCATGGAATGTCAAACACGTGCTGAACAAGAATGTTGAGATGAATAAGTGACCAACTCGAAATACAAGAAAACATAGAATAAGAAAAAAGTTTCATCTGTGAGAACTTAGGAGTGATCTTAGTAACAATAAGAAGAGTAAAATGTAAATATCTACTACAAAAGAGAGAATGAAATGAAAAGGAAATATACAAGTGCGGCTCAATAAGTCTGCTACAGGCTAATAATAATAATAACATAATAGAAACGGGTAAAACCATCCTGGAAAATGGCTAAACTACCCTAATACTAAGGTACTATAACAGAAAAGTTATCAAAGATAATGTAACTGACTAATGCATCGATGCAGAGGAGTCATTTGGTCAAGCTATCACAAAGAACAAGGGGAAGGACAAAAGAAATGTGGGTTACGGCTGTGGAAAAGGATAAGGCTAACTTAAAGGATTTTGGAGTTGGAAAATTCTAATTGGTGTTTTTCTTGGAATGCAGTCAACAAATTAGATTGAGGACAAGGCATAGCACACAAACTCAAAGATTGATGTGTGGGTGTGGGTGTGTGCGTGTGCAAGAGTAAGGGGAAAAGAAAGGGAAAGGTGGGAAGGGGACGAGGAGGAGAAGGATGGGTGACAGAGAAACAGAGAGAGGAAGAGCATCAATGAACGAGAGTTTTGCTAATCGAACTAAGCTAAAATCCCTAAAGAATAGCTGTTAAACACAGAAACTAAAACTTCAAAGACAATCTATCACCTGCTACATATCCCCCTCTATAACAATGGGTTTATGTTGCATTTGTAAGACAAAATTTTGAAGCCTGAAAGGATCCTGTATAGCAATCAAAACCATTCCAACAAAGACACCTGGGATGAAAAAGGTTTGGTAGATCACCTCTCAAAAGGGAGGCGCAAAGAAGCACCATCCGTCCAACGCATTAAGAGGAGTCTCAAACAGATCAGCATTCCCCAGAATGACTAAGATATTGTGGTCGGCCTTTCAAATGCCCACTTCCTTACTTTTTTGAGAAACCCTTTATGGGGATCAAAATGATCGACCATTTCCCAAAAATAATGTCTGGGCAACGCAAATAGACATTTGGAATATTAACAGCGCACCACATGCAATGCATATAGAAATATTTGGGTAATAAAATTCATAAAAAGAACATAACGCATATGTGTAATTAAGTTCAATGACATCTCATTTACCAAAAGCAAAATGACATCTCATTTCTCAGAAGCAAAATGACATGGATCATCAATGTCATGTTTTATGACTAAAAAAAGTCATACAAGATAAATCTAGTAATAATAAAGAAAACACAAAATTTACCATCAATGTTTCAATTTAGAAGGGTAGTGTTGTCTTAATGTAGTCTTTAAGGTAATATATTGATAAAAATGTTTTTCAAAACATCTTGACATGTCAAACTTTTTATTTTATTATTTGTCATTTTTTGTTTTAATTATATATATATAATGTGTGTGTGCTTGTGTGAATTGAGATAAAAATAAATAAAATGATATTCATGTTTTTGAGTTCTTAAATAATAACAATATCCCCATGGCCAAAGACACTTTGTAGTACCAAAAGGCAAGCAGTGATCATGCAACATTTATATTGTGAATAACAATTTTTTTTTCTTTCTTTGTTTTAATTTCATAATTTAAAATTAGAGCAGACATAGAGAAAATAAGAGAGAGGTATATTAGAGAGGTATATTAGGGGGTAGGTGTATATTAGTGGGATTGTCCGGCTCTGGGAGCATGTTAGTTGGATTGTCTAAAATTAGATGAAGATTGGATTACTCTCAATCATTGTTGTACTTTTATAAATGTGCAATTCCAATTGCTAGCAATAATATTAGATAGATATTATATCTTTTTAGAGTTATTAAAGGATAGTAAGTCGTTGAGTTATTTGATAAAGGTGCATTGGTAAATTAAAAGTTTTTTGATACAGTAAACATTTATAAGTGATTTGGATTGCGTGTGTTATATAAGTTGATTCCTTGTCATAACATTCGAATAAATGTGTGCTAGCCACACAATTACCTATGTACAGATATTCATTTACTTGTCCCATCATATCTACATTTTGTTTTTTTAGAAATCCCATCATATCTACATTTTACTTTTCAAGCATTACGAATGATTTGGTCTATATCATTTCATACTTAGATTATGCATCCAAGTCCATTCTTTATAATAGGGGTGGAATTTTGTGACACGAATAGTAAAGAAGTAAGGTTAATGTCAAGTCATCTGGAAAAGTTTATTAAACATGTTCAGTTAAGATTGAATAATACCCGACACAAACCTGAAATAACACTTGATTAAACATGGCATGACACAATTAAACACTCGTTCTATATACAATTTAAGTATGGATAACATGATAGTAGGGCCACCCCAATCATTAGGCCAATAAAGTCTAGGATTTAGGCCCAATTTAAGAAAGGCCTCATAATTTATAGATGTGTAATAATAGTCCAAGCAAAAAACCTGAATCCATAAGAAATAGGTCCCACAAAAAATTTAGATTTAAATCCAAATAATAGATTTCAACTTGAGTAGATAGGACCTATTAATTTAGCCCATGAAATTAAAAGGCCTTAAAATTCAATTTTTTGTAAGAAAAATGCTAATCGCAAAACTAAAGCTATTGTCCTAAAAAAAAATCAAGTTCAAACTTCCCATACCATCATAATTTTTCAATCATTCTCTCTCTCTCTCTCTCTCTCTCTCTCTCTCTATATATATATATATATATGAAGTTCAAATATTGTAACAAAAGCTTGAATATAAAAACTTCATTAAGATATTTGCATTTCAAAAAATTAAAAATTAAATTTATTATTACTATAAAAAATAAAAAGCCTCATTTATTATTTCCGCTTTAGGCCTCAAAATGTCTTGGGCCACCCCTGCATGATAGATCACGAACACCAAGAGTTCATGCACAAAAAAACACTGGGAAATCAACAGGCAACATTCAAAACTTTGTAACAAGATTTTTCATATCAACACGAGCTAACAGGTACAGATAAATCACCTGTGCAAGAATGATTGGCCCTCCTTGCGATACAAATAGATTCTCCTCCTTCATTAGATTAACAATTTTTGCTAGAAAACGCTCCATTTCTTCCTGCACGGACAAAATACAAACTTACCAGCAGTATGAAATTCGCATATCCAAGCCAACAATGTTATCAATCTGTTTCCACAAACAATCAATGTGGAATAAACATGGACAACTTAACTATTTTGAAATCAATTCTCATAAACAAGCATAACAGTTTTGGATTTCAAAGTAGACCTTAAAAGGATCATTTGTTGTCCTGAACTGGATGCCAGGAATGAAGTGTAACCACATAGGAAATCCCCTGTTCAAAAATAAAAATGAAAGAAAATAATGAAAACTAAAGAATTAAGAACAAAGTACATTTTGGAAGAAAGATAAGATCTTATGATTTATTATGCTGTAGACGGGAGCAAACTGTAATTTTTTCTAGGGTAAATTGCTAAGGTGGTCAAACAACCCTATCTTGTTTACAGGACAAAGCAAACCAAATCACTAAACTGATACAAATGCATTCTTTGACACAATGTGAAGTCTAATGCTCCTAAAAACCCAGAATAATGAGGACGTGAAACTGCATGATAAGAAGATTGAATAAATTTGAACAGACCCGTAATTCCATTCAGCACAAACATATGGCCCAATCCTCAGATGCACAAAAAGGCCCGCTTCCTGCACTGTCTTCACGAATCGAACCAGGTCAAACCTGTCCTCGAAGTAGTACTACAATATTTTAAAAAATAATGATAATCAAAATACTGTTGAAGGTAATGATCATGAGCAAGTCCACTGCCCAAAAGTTTTATACAGCATTTACATTATAGCATAACTTTGTACCTGTCCTCTCACAGGCTCATGATAGTTCCAAAAAACGTATGTCTCAATCACGTCCAATCCTCCTTCCTTCGATTTCCTGATGAGTTCTGGCCACACCTAAAAGATTCACCGCAACAATAACCCACACTATCACACCAACAAACAAAATAAATCAAAAATATCACCACCAATAAAAGCACCCCAATTTAAACTCACTTCAGGCGTGCTTCGCGGATAATGGATCGATCCAGATTGCAAAACCCGCCTCTTCCCATCAATAACCAGTGCCCTATGATCATATGTCACTGTAACCGAAAGCCCTCTTTCACAACAATAACACAGAAACCCTAAGATTATCAATAAAACCATTGATAAGTTATCGTTTCTTCGCATAATTCGATTCAGCGAAATGTTGCATAAAACGCATACAATTATATACAGAATTTCAAGATTAAACACAAAGTTTTATGATTGTTTTGAATAGTTGTTGTTATCCAAGACGCAGAATCTATGTCGAATTTAAAAAATCTAGGATAGAACCTTCAAAATTATTGGGGCGATGTCTCCGAGGCTTGTGTCTTTTTGATGATTTTGTTGCTATGATGGCGCAATCGGAGATTCGGGGGTCAAAGGGAACACGACAGTGCCAGAGACAGATGCTGAGAGTGCTAGTGATAGGAACTGTTTGGATATTCTCGCGCGGTGAGGCCCATGAACCAGTTCTTAAAATATATTAAATTACAGGAAGACCCCAGTAGTATTTGTAAATTATATACACTGCATATCTCTAATGTCTGTCTGTAAAGACACTTCTTTTTTCTGGTACACTGGAAAAGTAAACAAGGTTATTTAAACCATCTAGCAAACGAAGTACATGAAAGATTATTGAAAAGGTACTGTTCCAACACAAGTGGTGGAATTTCAAAAAACACAAAAAGATTTTGTTGATATCCTTCCAGACTTGTCATCTTATTAACGCAAAATTTTCCTTCTCTCAAAATATGAAGAATGGGAGTTTTAGTCAATCCCATAATGTACTTCCAATTAGCAATGTTATTCCTTTGGGGGTGTAAATCTTTCAACCTAGCACTAATTAGGTTGAGTACTTCCAAATAATCCGTTTTCATGATCACCTTCTTCAAGTTTTGTGTTTGAATTATCTTAAGACCTTGAAAGATAACTCATAGTTCAGCTTGTAGGCTAGTGGAGTCCTTAAGCTTCCCATAGAAACCTAGTTGTCATCTTCCTTGATCGTTCCTCAGCAGCCCTCCTATTGTAGCTGGGTCAGGATTCCCTTTGGAGCTACCATCAACATTCATCTTCATCCATCCAATAGGAGGAAAAGACCAACCTATTAGTTCAGCGGGATTGAAAATCCCGTGGGAAAGGGGTTCATTGAAAGCATCCCATGAGTCCCGTGCCATTCTCCAAGCTTTCTTAGCAATAATATAGGGGGATTCTTTATGTTATCCAAGCATTCTTAGTTTCTATCTTTCCAAATATTCCATATCGGTGAAGCAAAAAGAATAAGCCATTTCACATCTCTCCAAAAAATGTCCTCTCTAGCTTTATAATTTTTAATGAGCCAATTTTGAAGGTCCAAGGATTGATCCTGTTGGAGGGCATTTTTCTGTGTAGAAATGATCTCCAAACAAGATCAGCTTTTGGACAGTCCCTCAAAATATGGATTGTGTTTTCATTAACGGCCTTGCATCTCACACGCACAGGGTCATCAGTGAGATTCCTTTTGAGCCTTAGGGAATTTGAGAGAAGTCTATCCTAATAACTAACACCATTTTTATATAGTACTCTGACATAAATTTACTGCACTTAGGATCATTTTTATATGGTACTCTTATATAAATTTACTGCACTTATTGTCGGCCAAAACTTGACAAATGTGGCAAATATTAACTTAATATAAGAACTAATATGACTTTAATAGAATTCACAAAAATATAATTATTTGGTGACTAAATTATGAAAACATCAAAGCAATTTAAATATTTTTGAAAATCTATGTTTTCAAAGGAAATTCTTGTCAAATCTTTGACCATTATAAAAAGAATTTAAAAGCAATTGCAATATTCATCAAGCACTATATATGCCTAATTAATATAGTGATTTGTCCATTCAATTTTGTTCAAAACTAAGCATAACAAATCGAAGCAAAAGACGAGTCAAGATAATTTGTCTGTCAAGCCAATAAGTAAAGGACCAAAGGATGGAACATGCAAAGTTGATCGTGCACCTGTCATGTGACTTGTTGGTCTTAAGTAATGTCTTGTGACCATTTGAAGCATGTATTATTTATTAATTTTATTTAATTTTACATATGCCCTCAAATTAATTGAAATCTAA
>CAUOFW020002806.1:0-43547 GCA_963454935.2 Ilex paraguariensis
AAGATCTGATCGAGTCGCACAATTGTATGGAGAAAAGAATTGGATTGGGTTAGCAAGAAGGGCTAGACTATCTCTCGGATGAGAGACCCGGTGAACGAATACACACTCTGTTGGTATAAGAGCCACAAAGTGTGTCGGTGTATGCGGAACCATTGGTGAGAATCCATAAATTCTGTGTCGATTGGGTGCCGTTGGTATAAATCCATAAATACCCACCCCAAAAAAGACCCAGAGATTTTAATTTGAAAGAGTCATTGGGTGCGTAATGCCAATGGCGGGGGCTTGGAAAGTCTGATTTTATGCTCATAGAATTGTATGGGTGAAAGGAGAAAGCGAGGGCTTAGATAGAGTTGCATGAGTGAGTCGCATCTCATTTCATGGCATGACATTTCTAAGATTCCAACATTGAATAATATATTCTTGTTTGGGATGTTGTTGTTTGTTGATTGTTGCATGAACATTTCATATGCACTTAAGTTAGGGAATGGCCTCGGTAGGAAATACTTTACCCGGCATGGTTCATCCTATACGAGAAAAATATTTTAGGTGCAGGACACACGCCGGAGGAAAGCCCTCACATGTGACCTCAAAGATGAGAAAAGCCGAAATGTGGCTTTATTTTGAATATTGTAAAATTTTATGAAAACCTTGCTTTTGATATGTAAATTCATTGAAATGAATGTAAAAGAGTTGGTATGAATTCTATGTAATATGAAAATCTTCATATACATGTGTTGGATGGAGTCAATATAGGTTGGAATGAGTTGGAAATGCAAAACAGGTGAAACAGGCAAAAGTCGGCAAAGTATACCGGTATGGCGTACCGGTATAACGAGATCCAGTGGGTTACCCGTACCAGTATGGATTTTCTAGTGGGTAACTCATATCGGTATGGCTTTATTAGTGGGTAACTCATACCGGTATGGCTCTAGTAATATACTTTCCAGAAATTTAAAAATTTAAAATTTCTTTGCCAAGCATTTGGGCTATGGGTTCTTTGATTCCAATGATATAATTGGACATAAAATAAGTATAAATTGTGGTCTATTGGACCCAGTTGGGTCAAATGGGAAAATATGCATGGATAATAGTCCTAATGAAGGGGATGTTATTGACCTGATGTCGACTTATGTGACAACCACGGGCACTTCCGTGGGTTGACGGATGGTCAACGGTTGATAAAGGACCCCCAATTTTAGGGCGTTATAGCTTGGTATCAGAACCTAGGTATGCAAATTACCTAGGGCTTGATGGGGCATGGGTCTAGGTCATTGCATTCAGTGTGCATTTTGTGTTGTGTGCTTTAAAATGAGATATGTTATGTATTATATGTTGTGTGAATGATATACATGGTAAAATATATATGAAAAAAGACACTAGAGTTTGGAAACATAACCTTGGGGGTCGAAAAACAAGGAAACGAGATAGTTCAAGGTGTAAATGTCTACTATTGGGGCATAAGCTTTACTAGGGAGACAAGGAGATGAGTCTTAAAGTTTAAAATATGGTTCCTATATTGGGATACTAAATTGGTGCTCTATTGCTATCTGACATGTGTGTAGATGGCAAGTAGACGAAGAGGACGTCGAGGCGTGGGCGGAACAATAACCAACCACCATCGGCCTTTGGCCATCAAGCCTTTATGGAGGCTATTGGTACTGCAACTGCTACCATTGCATAGGCTAGTGCTACAACTGCTACTATTATATAGGCTAGTGCAAGTGTGGGACAAGGAGGGTCGAGTAACCTCCAAAAGTTCAAGATGCACAAACCTCTTATTTTTAAGGGAGGAACAAATCCGATGGTAGCCGACCATTGGTTCTAGTAAGTTGTCAAGATTTTAGTGGTAATGGAGATCACTTCAGATGCCACGAAGATAAGACCAACTTCATTCTACCTAGAGAGAGAAGCCCAACTGTGGTGGGAATGGGGAAAGGACTCCCAGACATGGGGAAAGTTTCGGGAGCTCTTCATGGGCAAGTACTTCCCCGCAGTTGTTCAACATGCTAAGGCCTAGGTCAATTCTTCCAAGGCGGGGGAAACCCTAGAACAACTTATCAGGCCAGTCAACGGACATATTTCCATTACCACCAGCGGGGTCATATGAAGCAGGATTGTCCTTAGAGATAGGGATCCCAAAGCTACGGGTTATCTCAGTCCTAGTTATCGGTGGGGCATGCACAGACATATTTTATTCCTCCCTACCCCACCTTGGGCTAGGAAAGCCAGTACCAATTCTAGGGTGCTACTTAGGCCCCTACCACTTCACGAGTGGGGACTCTACAATTAGGCTATATGGGCCAGGGCAAGGGTTAAGGCTGAGGACAAGGCATGCAGGCTGGGACTTCGGGGACCCAAAGCGTGTCTACGTCATCACACCACAGACTGAACCAGTGGATTAGTCGGTCATTTAGGGTACATTTCTACTCTCTCGCTTATGGGCTAGGGTGTTATTTGACTCTGGTGCATTGCATTTATTTATATTTGATCATGTGTGAGGAATTTGGGCTTAGAGGTTGATACCTTGGAAGAGCTATTGTATGTAAATTCACCCCTAAGAGCTATATGTTGACCAGATATGTCGGGGTTTGTGAGTTAGAGATCTTGGGAATTTTACTCACCGTGGATCTTAGGGTCATGGACATGTTGGAGTTCAATGTGATCCTCGGGATGGATTGGTTGGCAGCACTTTGGGTCATCATTGAGTGTGATCGAAAAAGAATAACTCCTTACACACTAGACGGTGTTTGTTTCAAGTTTCAAGGGAAAAGCATGAAGCCTTGCATCAATCCGTGTATGACTCCCATTGACATGGGCAGTTGATGAGTTGGGTTACTAGCCTTACTTTAGAGGACGAGGTGAGACAGGAGTTGGGTGTACCTCGGGTTATGTGTGAGTATGAAGATATTTTTTTGGATAAACTACTGGGATAACCTACCCATAGGAATGTAGACTTCAGCACTAAGTTACATCCCGGTACATCGCATGTTTCTATGACTCCACATAAGATGGTGCTAGCTGAGTTGCAAGAACTCAAGGTCCAATTGCAATAATTATTGGACAAGGGTTTTATTAGATCGAACACTTCACCTTAGGCCGCTCTGGTGTTGTTTGCCTAGAAGAAGGACAAGACCCTTCAGTTGTGTATAGATTATCGACAGTTGAATCCAGTTAGTATCAAGAATATGTACCCTTTATTGATGATTGATGATCTGTTTGATCAGTTGAGGGGAGCGCGAGTCTACTCCAAGATAGACCTTCACACTAGCTACCATCAGTTGAGGATTAGAGAGGTAGATATCCCTAAGACAGCGTTCAGAATGTGGTATGGGCATTTCGAGTTCATCGTGATGCCTTTCCAATTGACGAATGCATCGGTGGCATTCATGGATCTCATGCATAGAGTGTTCTAACCCTATTTAGATCGATTTGTCGTGTTGTTTGCTAGCAACATCTTGATCTACTCCAAGTATGAGGAGGAGCATGAGGGTCACTTGAGGATTGTTCTCCAGATCTTGAGGGACCATCAGTTGCACCCCAAGTTTAGCAAGTGTGAATTTTGGCTTACGGAGGTAAAGTTTTTGGGACACATGGTGTTGGATTTAGGTGTATTCGTGAACCCAGAAGGTCAAGGCGGTTATGAGTTAGGAGAGGTCAAAGTCAGTCTTCGAGATACGCAGTTTCTTGATACTAGTAGGGTACTATAGGAGGTTCATCGAGGACTTCTCCTGATTAGTTGCACCTATGACGAGATTAACCCGGAAGGAGGTCAATTTTTAGTGGGATGATTCATGTGAGAAGACATTTCAGGAGTTAAAAATGAGGCTTACTTCAGCTCCTATTTTGATAGTTCCTGAGAGGGGACAGATGTACATGGCATACTATGATGCCTCTAGAGACGAGTTAGGATGTGTTTTGATGTAGTTTGGGAGGGTGGTGGCTTATAGTTCTCAAAAATTAAAGAACTACGAGTAGAACTACCCCACACATGACATGGAGTTGGCTGCCATTGTCTTTGCTTTGAAGGCTTAGCGCCACTATCTGTATGGTAAGTAGTTTGAAGTATTTTCGACCCACAAGAGTTTGAAGTATATATTTACACAGCGGGACCTCAACATGAGGCAACGCAAGTGGATGGAGTATCTGGAGGACTATGACTTCACTTTGCATTACCATCTCGGTAAGGCAAATGTGGTGGCTGTTGCACTCAGTCGGAAGTCACGGGGAGTTGTGGCTAGTGTGGCTTCCCGAGAATGGTGAATGCTCCAGACTGTGGGATAGTTTGGGCTACATTATCAAGATCAGGCTCAGGGTGTTTTGGGGAGTTTGGTGGCTATGCCTTCCCCACTGAGCAGAGTGATCGAGTTCCAGGGGCAGGATCTAGAGCTATCAGCCATCAAGGACCGAGTGCAGGCGGGTACTGGTGACGAGGGCTGGACCATTCACTTAGATGGTAGTCTTCAATATAGGGGAAGGTGTGTTTCCCCAGTTAGCTGATTTGAGGGAAGAGATCCTTAGGGAGTTCTATTACTCCCGATTTACTGTGCATCCAAGTGGCACTAAGATGTACCATGATCTTCGTCTCCAGTATTATTAGAGCAAAATGAAGAAACATGTTGGGGATTTTGTCAGACGATGTCTTACGTGTCAGCAAGTCAAGGCCGAGCACCAAAAACTAGCGGGGTTGCTCCAACCTTTGGAGGTGGCTGAGTGGAAGTGGGAGCATGTCACGATGGATTTTGTGACTCACTTGCCACATACATCACGGGGACACGACGCGGTGTGGATGATAATGGACCGACTTACGAAGTCAACACACTTTTTGGAAGTATGGATGACCTTCACACTAGAGGAATTCTGTAGGCTGTATATATGGGAGATTATCTGGTTGCATGGGGTGCCTGTATATATTGTATCAGATCGAGATCTCAGGTTTATGGCTCATTTTTGGGACAGTTTCTAGTGAGCCACGGGGACACAGCTGATGATGAGCACAACTTTTCATCCTCTGACAGAAGATCAGTTAGAGAGGACCATCCAGATATTAGAGGACATGCTACAAGCATGTGTCCTAGATCTCAAGGGGTAGTTGAGAAGAGCATTTACCCTTAGTAGAGTTCGCCTAAAACAACAGTTATCAAGCGATCATTCAGATGGCACCCTATGCGGCACTTTATGGGAGGCCGTATCACTCTCCAGTTTGTTGGACGGAGGTGGGAGAGAGACCCGCGATAGGTCTGAATTTGATTAGAGACACCTCGAAAAAAGTGAACTTGATATGGAAGCATCTTGTCATGGCTCAGAGCCGACAGAAGAGCTACATCGACAAACAACGATGACCTCTGGAGTTTGAGGTTGGAGATCACTTCTTCTTGAAGGTGATGCCTAAGAGAGGAGTGGTCAGGTACAGAAAATAAGGAAAACTGTTGTTGAGGTTTATTGGGCTCTTCAAGGTACTCAAGAGGGTTGGTACAATGGCTTATAGATTGGTGCTACCACCAAGTTTATCGGGTGTTCACACGGTGTTCCATGTCTCTATGCCCCAAAAATATACTCCAGATCCGACACATGTAGTGGATTGGGTTGAGTTGATTGTTGATGCGGATGAGACCTTCGAGGAGGGACCGGTGCGTATCATTGATAGGCGGGAGCAGGTTTTGTGGGGCAAGACTATGAGGCTAGTGAAGGTGTTGTGGTAACACCGTGGTGTGGAGGAGGCGACGTGGGAGTGTTAGGACACTATACATACCAACTACCTGTTCCTATTCAAGGATGGAGGTACAAGTTTTATAATTTTAAATATAATATTATTGTTGTATATGCATACGGTTAAGTGTGTATGTGTGTGTGAATTTCGGGGATAAAATTCTTTTAAGGGGGGGAGAATGTAAAATACGGGTACATTTGAACTTTTCACTAAAGGGGCAAAATGGTAATTTGCTACTACGGTACGGGTTAAAAACCTAAATTTCTCTAGACCTCGAATGATGAAATAGACCTCACTGTTGGATTCGTCTCGCGAAATCTAGTTACCATATAAAATTTTGTCGAATTTCAAGATAATCAGATTTTTTACGTTTTACGAGGTGGTCAAGTCTCGAGTGACCAAAAACGAGATTTTTAGTAAAATTTTTAAAGTTGAAAAATAATTGAGGCAAGTTGAAATAAAAGTATTTTCAACTTAAAGTAGGACGAAATTTAATTGTTTCGGGGCAAAAACGGACACGAAAAAAAATGACCGTGTGGCGCATTGTGGGCCAAGTAAATAAGGGCTATAAATAGGGGGGAAATTTTGATTTCTCCCCCTATTCATTAGTTGTTCACCCGATAGAGAAGAAGAGAGGGAAAGGAGAGAACTTCTTCACTTCTCTCTACGATATACAAGAATCGGTTGCTCAAATCCGTTCAGGCCAGGAACGAAGATTGTTCTACGCGTTGAAGGCTACGCGACTACACCAACAACGACGGGTTTCACCAAAGATTCCAAGGACATGATTTTGGGAAATGAAGGGTTTGGACTTGGAGGATATTCTTGATGGTTCTATCGTCGATTTCGCGCTTCAATAGGTAGGGTTCCTTCCTACTTTGGTTTATTTTAGAACCTGGGGTGCTAAATGAAATGGGTAGGTTAATAGAGTTGTATATCACTTGCCTATTGTAGTGAAATTGATGAAATGGGTATTGGAAAGAGGTAGAATAAACCCTATCCTATAATGGGCATGTAGAAATTACTCAAAGTAATTTCTTGAAAAAGGTGGGAATTAATATATGGAAATCATTTGTGTGATTCCATAAAATATGGTATTATGTGGGCATGCTATGTGTTTAAGTTATGTCTTTGTGAATGAAGTATGTTATTGGCATATGTTATGTAATAACATGTTTGGGATATGTTGTTGGACATAAAATGTTGATGTATGTTCATTGATATGTTAACATTGTCATGTAATTGGTTATTATATGCTTTTGATATAAATTGCCATGGAATATGTATAAATGTGGTAAAATTGCTCATTTGACATTCATTACATATGGGGCATAACATTGATATAGCAATGGCGTATTACATTGCAATTGCACAGATGAACCGCATCCATAGCCATGAGTGTGGGTGTGTGTGTGCATGGTTAATATCAAACACCACATAGGTGGATGATGGGTGGGCTTGAGAAAGTTGTATTGAAGATCCGACTGAGTTGCACGGTTGTATGGAGAACAAATTGGTTCGGGGTTAGCAAGAAGGGCTAGACTATCCCTCGGGTGAGAGACCAGGTGAACGGATACATACTCTGTTGGTATAAGAGCCCATAAACTGTGGTGGTATATGCGGAACTGTTGGTGAGAGTCCATAAATTCTGTGTCGGTTGGGTGCTGTTGGTGTAAGTCCATAAATATCCACCCCAAGAAAGACTTGGAGATTTTTATTTGAAAGAGTCATTTGGTGTGTAATGCCAATGATGGGGGCTTGGAAAGTTTGGTTTTATACTCATAGCATTGTATGGGTGAAAGGAGCTAGGGAGGGCTCAGGTAGAGTTGCATGAGTGAGTCTCATCTTATTTCATGGCATGACATTTCTAAGATTCCAACATTGAACAATATATTCTTGTTTGGGATGTTGGTTTTTGTTGAGTGTTGCATGAACATTTCATATGCACTTAGGTTGGGGAATAGCCTCGGTAGAAAATACTTTACTGGGCGTGGCTCACCCTATACGGGAAAAATATTTCATGTATGGCATACACACTGGAGGAAGGCCCTCACATCAGACCTCAAAGATGAAGAAAGTTGAAATGTGGCTTTATTTTGAATATTTAAATATTTATGAAAACCTTGTTTTTGATATGTAAATTCATTGATATGAATGTAAAAGAGTTGGTATGAATTCTATGTAACATGAAAATCTTCATATACATGCGTTGGATGAAGTTAATATAGGTTGGAATGAGTTGGAAGTGCAAAATAGGTGAAACAGGCAAAAGTCGGCAAAGCATACCGGTACAGTGTACCGGTATGATGAGATTCAATGGGTTACCCATACCGGAATGGATTTTTCTGTGGACAACTCGTACCGGTATGGCTTTTCCAATGGGCAACTCGTACCAATATGGCCTACCGGTATACTTTCCAAAAATTTGAAATTTTTAAATTTTTTTGCCAAGCCATTGGGCTATGGGTTCTTTGATTCCAATGATACAAATGGACATAAAATAAGTATAAATTTTGGTATATTGGACCCAGTTGGGTCAAATGGAAAAATATGCATGGATAATAGTCCTGGTTAAGGGGATGTTATTAACGCGACGTCGACATGTGCGACAACCACGGGTACTTTCGCGGGTTGACGAATGGTCAACGGTTGTTAAAGGACCCTCGGTTTTAGGGGCGTCACATAACATGCTAGGGAATTGTTATGGATGGGATGTTAAAAAATTCTTTATGATATGTTAGCGTTATGATAAGTGTGAAAATTATATGTTGCTGATGTAATTGGCAATAGAATGGTGGAAATTGCTCATTTGGCATTCATTGCATATTGGGCATGATGTGGGCATCACATTCCTGGGCATTGAGCATGAGTGTGGGTGTGTGTGTGCATGGTTCAATCAAACATCATACTAGGTGGATGATGGGTGGGCTCAGGAAAAGTTAGAATGAAGTTCTGACTGAGTCACACAGTTACATGAAAAACTTGTGATTTGAGGAAACCAATTCCACACAATAACCCATAAATCCACAACTTGTATTCGTGTCTCAAGTATGGTGCATGATTCGCATGAATTAACACATCGAGAATATCCTGGCCCACACACACACCCAAATCCTCGTAAGGATATCCAACCTTTAGGAAGGACGTATACCAACTCATGGCAGTGACGAATCCAACCCAGGAATAGTATACTAACCCTCACTCACAATAATGTGAGCGAATAGTAGTTTGGTCATCGCAAGGCACCAACCCCACTATGAGGATAGGGAACCTTCAAATCCACACGGAGTAAGAAACACATATAACCCACTCTACGATATCCGGTCAACGGCCACCCATGGTCATCCAAACATCCATAAGAGATACAATATAACTCATTTCCTCAAATCACAAGCAATTCCAAAAATCACCAAATTTCACATGTATTATTCCAATAGAACAATTCAATAAAATATGCAAGAGATCACTAAAATACCATTTTATTGTTTAATACAAAACACTAGAGTTTTGAAAATCATAACAAAGGAAAAATCAAGAGAAAAATCTATTTCTCTTGAAAAACTAGGTTTTGAGTCAAGAAGAAGAGATTTAATGGTTATCCCACCATAGATTTGTTTAAAACATGATAGTGTTTGCATGAATATCAAGAATCAATGATCTACTAACAAATAAGTAAGAGTTAGAGTCAAAAGAATACATATAAGTAAACCCTAACCTCAATGTAAGAGAATAGGAAGAATCCCCTACCTTGGTGTTCTTGAAAAACTAGGGATTGATCCAATCCAATGTGCAAATCCCCTTTGATCTTATGTTTTCCCTCTCTTTCTTCCTCTATAAGGTTTCCTAGGATTAGATATGTTGAAATGGGGCTAAAGGAGTTGTCCTTAAGTATTTATGATGGAAGAAAAGCCGGCTATTCGCGACTTAAAAATTTAGATTTTTAGAAAAAATGCCGGAAGATTTTTCACCTTCTGGAAGGTTTGCCTACTGGACAAACATTTCCATTAACCTTCCGGAAGGTTTGCCTACTAGACAAACTTTTCCATTATCCTTCCAGAAGAACATTACTTTAACCTTCCGAAAGGTTTTGCCTGTTTTTCTACAAATACTTCCTTCTTCATTTCCAACCTATTCCAATATGTTCCATAACCATCCAAAACCATCCCAAACTTATACCACAAACATTTTTACGTCAAACCTAGTTAGTACAAGTTGTATTACAACGATTTCATATATTTACAAGCTAAAACTAACTTTAACATTTCAAAAGAAATAATTACTTGCTATATAAACCTATATACATATATAAAGATAATAGTGTGGGGTTTATATCTGGTCCTTTTTCACTTTCGGTTGTTTTGCTCGACTTTTTTTTCATTCACCGGTAGCCATTATCATCTTTTTTCCCCATTCAACCCCAAGAGAACCCTAGAGGCCAACATGTGATTGAGTCATCCGAGCTTACCAAAGAGACTTGTGAGCAACTTAAGGCGGTCACCGCCCTTTGAAGTGGTAAATAAATTGATAAAACCATTTTGCCAAAAGTTTTTCCCAATGCCACATTGCCATTAGAGAAAGAGACCAAGGGTGATACCGAGGGGGGTGACGTAGGTGATGAGGTGGGTGAGAAAGAAAAATTGATTGATGAAAGTCTGATTGTTTCCACCATGCCTGCTCCTTTTTCCAATCGGTTGGAGCTACTCCTCAAGGTGGCTAATTATTCTGATATAATTGAAATGTTCAAGCAGGTGAAAATCAACATTTCACTCCGTGATGCGATCAAACAAATTCCATCTTGTGCAAAGATCTTGAAGGACTTTTTACCAATGAAAAGGAGGCTCAATGTCCACAAGAAAGCATTCCTCACCAAGCAAGTGAGCTCGATTTTGAGGACAAACACCCCTCCAAAGTTTAAAGATCCTGGCTGCCCTACCATTGCCATAACAATAAAAAATTGTCAGGTGGAGTAAGCACTCCTTGATTTGGGGGCTAGTGTGAACCTCCTTCCGTACTCGGTGTACCAACAAATCTAGCTCGAAGAATTGAAGCCTACTCCAATCATCCTTCAACTGGCGGACCGTAGTGTCCAAACACCGAAGGGAGTAGTTGAGGATGTTTTAGTGCAAGTTGATAAATTTTACTATCCTGTTGATTTTATTGTGCTTGACACACACTCACTTGCAAATCTTAGCTCCTAAATCCATGTAATACTTGGTAGACATTTTCTTGCCACATCTAATATGGTGATTAATTACAGGAACGATCTTATGAAGCTAGCATTTGGGAACGTGACTATGGATCTCAACGTGTTCAACTTGTTCAAGCAATCGGGGGATGATGAAGAGGCGAATGAAGTCAATAGGATTGACACCTTGGTGGAAGAACGCTTGGAACTTTTAGGCATGCTAAAGTTGGAAGAAGAGGAGATTGTGGATTTAGTGGAAGTTGATGAAAAAGAGGAATTGGAGAGTTTGAAAGGGGTAGAAAAGTGGACCCCTACATTTGAGAAGCTCCCACACCTAGACAAGAATATTTTCCCATCAAATGAGCAAAAGCCCAATTTGGAATTGAAACCACTGCCATCTCATATGAAGTATGCATATCTTAGGGGAGACAAGACCATCCCGGTGGTGATTAGCTCAACCTTGGATCCAAAGCAAGAAGAAGATCTCTTGGAACTGTTGAGGAGGCATAAGGGGGTGATTGGTTGAACAATTGTGGACATCAACGGTATAAGCCCCATCATTTGCATAAACCGTATCTATCTTGAAGAGGACTCCAAACTGTCTCAACAACAACAAAGAGGGTTGAACCTAATCACAAAGGATGTGGTGAGAGACAAGGTGTTAAAGCTACTTGACGTGGGCATCATCTTTCCAATTGTCGATAGTAAGTGGGTTAGCTCCACACAAGTAGTCCCCAAGAAGTGGGGAGTCATTGTGGTGGCAAATGAGGATAATGAGCTTATTCCAACAAGGGTGATCAACGGATAGAGAGTGTGCATTAACTACTAGAAGCTCAACTTATACACAAAGAAAGACCACTTCCCATTCTCATTCCTTGACCAAGTGTTGGAATGAGTAGTAGGGCCTCTATTATATTGTTTCTTAGACGGATACTCAAGCTACAATCAAACCGAGATTGCATTGGAAGATCAGGAGAAGATCACCTTCACTTATCCCTGTGGTACCTTTGCCTACCCTCACGTACCTTTCGGGCTATGTAATGCCCTGGGAACTTTTCAACGTTGCATGATGGGGATCTTCAGTGACATAGTGGAGAAGATAGTAAAGGTTTTTATGGATGACTTTTTAGTGTTCGAGGATTCATTTGAAGGATGTCTGGGAAATTTAGAGAAAGTTCGCAAGAGATGTGAGGAAAAGAACTTAGTCCTCAACTGAGAAAAGTGTCACTTCATAGTGACATAAGGAATTGTTCTCAGCCATATAGTTTTGACAAAGGGGATCGAAATGGACAAATCAAAGGTTGAGGCCATTTCCAACCTCCCCACACTTAGAGTTGGCAAGGATATCAGGTCATTTCTGGGCCATGCTTGTTTTTACCGTCACTTCATTAAAAATTTTAGTGTATTGGCCCAGCCTTTGGCAAATTTATTGTATAAGGATGTCCCATTTAAGTGGTCAAATAATTGTGAGGCATCTTCTACAAAACTCAAAAGCATGCTTACCACACCTCCAGTTATGTGACAACCCAAGTGGGATTTACCCTTTGAGCTTATGTGCGACGCGAGTGATTACACAGTCGGTGCAATGCTTAGTCAAACGGAGGAGAATAGACCTTATGTAATATACTACATTAGTAAAAAGCTCAACGAGGCTCAAATAAATTATACCACCACATAAAATGAGCTGTTAC
Source organism: Ilex paraguariensis (assembly GCA_963454935.2). Classification (NCBI taxonomy): domain Eukaryota; kingdom Viridiplantae; phylum Streptophyta; class Magnoliopsida; order Aquifoliales; family Aquifoliaceae; genus Ilex; species Ilex paraguariensis. Next base: position 12,584 of record CAUOFW020002806.1, read on the forward strand.
AATCACAACCAAACTTCAAACAACAAAGGATTTTTTCACTTTACCCCTTTTACCAAAATCACCTTTAACACGATTCACCTCCTTCCCTGAGGAGATGACCTTGGATTACTTTTTCAAGTAAAATAAGACACTTAAAAGACTCCTTGCGCTTGAAGAGCACTTTTGTACACACCCACACACACACATTTCATTCCACCACACCACACATATGTTTTCCCATTGCTTGCATTGCATTCAAGTGAAAGTGACACTCACCCACTTACATAAGCCATATACACATTAAGGGTTCACATTAGGACATTAGGGAATACAACATAAACCAGCAACCATGGGGTTTCCATTATTGAAGGATTTTCCATATGAAATTTGCCTTGTGGTTGTTTTTTTTGGGCCGAAAACTTGCTTTTCTCGTGTGTGCTCATGGATTGGGTCAATTTTTGGATGTGGCTTTTGATATCTTCAAAAGACTGGGTGGTCTGTGTTTTGAAATCGGTGAAAGCTTGCATGGAATGAGTATTATAGTTCATTTGGGTTTGCATGAACTGGTTTAGTGTATGGTAAAGGCTCCTTTTATGGGTGGTTGGTATGTTTGATATGCAGGAGATGCTTAAAGTGGTGGTTGTGAATTTTGTGGATTCATGGGAGTCAGTTGTGTGTTTCTCCAACATAAGTTTGGGTTATTTTGCCACCCTAGATTGTATGGTTTAGAGTATGGGTTGGGGTAAGGCTTGTTGAAGTTGGAAATTGTATTTGTTTGTTCCAACAAGACTTCTTTGAATGCCGAAATGGTAGGACACTCCCTAGTAGGGTGTCCAGTCAGTGCACAAATCCCACACACTTGTTCTGTGGGAAGACCAACATTAACTTGATGAACTTTTTTCATCTCTAAAGTTTCAAATTTTTGAGATATGATGGACATTTTTGCTCTTAGGTCATCATCCTATTTCAAGACATACTTACCCCTTTGGGAAGTAGATGGCCTAGTTTCAATAGTGGTAGGAGAGACTGAGTCCCACATCTGAGAACTACCAGATATGGTGTCAAAAAAATTGAATGCCTCCTCCAGACTCCTTGAGCCATCATTTCGACAAACTGACGTAGTCTAGTGGGCAAGGAGTCATAGAAAAATCTTACCAAAGTCAAATTCTCAAAAGCATGGTGTGGGCAAGACTAGAAAAGATCTTTGAATCTCTCCCAACATTGGTAGAATGTTTCTCCTTCTTCGATCGAAAAATTCATGATTTGCCTTTTGAGCGGGTCGGTATGGTGTAAGCGAAAAAACTTTCTGAAAAATTGATTCTGTAATGCCTGCCAGTTAGGTATTGAATGAGCTTTTAGAGAAATTAGCCATTGTTTAGCTTTGTCCTTTAAAGAGAAAGGAAAAAGTTTCAACTTGGCCAGCTCAGTGTTGTCTCGAAATGTTCCACATACTTCCCCAAAATTTTTTATATGCAGATACGGATTTTCAGATTCAATTCCATGAAATTGAGGAAGTAGTTGCACTGTCCCCTCATTTACATTAAAGAGGGGCGCATTTGTAAGAAAGACAAAACAAGAGGGGACACTATTTCTTGTGGGATGTAAATAATCCCACAACGTTCGAATGTTAGGTACTTCCTCCTCTCTCACATGAACTTCTCATTGTCTTTCATTATTTGCCATATTATTATTGAAAGGGTTTGCTACTGATCTAGGTGAAGATGGTTCAGACTGGTTTACAGATCCAACAGATTCAGCTGGCAAATTTTGAAAGTAAGGATCGTCCTCAGACATAAAAAAATAAATAAATTATACACATTAAATCAAAGAGAGAATATATACAAAAAGGAAAGTCTTTTTAACTTTTACCTTAAGACACCCTTATGGTTCCCCGGCAACAGAACCAAAAACTTGACTTTATCCAATATGTGTACACCTAAGTGCAGACAGTCAAGTTGTAGTAATAGTCCGGTTAACTCCGGAGTCAAATCCACATGGAACAATTATTGGTGTTTCGAAGTAAGTAGTGACAGAGACCATGTGATTGTAACCTTTGAGATTTATAGTGATGATGTTTAGAGATTTTCCTGGGCCAACTATATCATTCTTTCCAAGAAGATTTTCTAGACAAAATATAGGATAAATTCAAATGTAAATAGTCATCCTTTTGCTAGAGGATTTGAACATGTAGTTAATCATCCGGTTTATCATACTAGTGCTTGGTAACTCAATTAACTCCCCTGTCAACAGCAAGTTAATCGGAAGATAAAGGTGGATTATGAGAATTAAGCGCATGGTTCTGATGTCTTTCTAGAAGTTTACAAGAGTTGTCTATATCATGACTCAATCCGTCTACAAACAAGCAAGTGTTTCTACAAGGCATCCAACCATGGTGTTAATATTCCAACCTTTAAATGAAGTACAATAATGGTGAAGATTGAAAGGTAGTCATGAAGATCTAGTCGAGGTACTTGCCTTGAACCAATGAGTCTTTCTATACAAGAGTCATCTATGTTATAGAAAGTACTCACAGTTATACAAAGTACCTTAGCTTTGCTAGATACAGTCAATCATTCGATAAGCAAGGGAAATATAAAGCATTTAAGCATAAATGAAATGCACAAATATAACTTTCGAATAATTTATACATGTCCATCACCTCTTACTAAAGAGGGAATGAGAAACTACTCACTCTTCATGGCTTTGGTAAAGCTAAAAAAGTGAGTGATGCTCATCCTTCCAAGTAGAGGAATTACAAGGTAAAACACAATAAGCAAGGAGCCGATCTTCGACAAAAAATGAATGCATCATGTTCCATCCTTCACGTCTTTAGTAGCCTGTCCAATGCATCACCTCACCTCTCATTGATGGGAGGCCTACACACATAGGCTGTGAAAGCCTCATGGACAAAAATGCATTAATTCCTACACCATTTATTGAGCTACACATAAGATTTTGAGAAGAGAGAGGCTACCTAGGCTTAGGAATAGTTTTAGAGATAGAAAGCTCAAGGAAGAAGATGAAATTAGAGAGAGAAAGCCAGGTTCTCATATTTCTTTACCATTTTCAATGTTTTAAGCCTTTAAATTACTTGTAATAATTCCCTCTTTCACTTTAAACTCTTTAATTCAAGTGTATTCAAGTTTAACTGTATCGTCTAGCATTTCATGTTTTACATTTGGGTATTTTCTCTTTAAGCTTTACATTTTGTGTATGAATGCTATTTCCTTTGTAGTTTAAACTTCTCTTTACATTAATGCAAGTTCATATTTGATTTTATTAACATGTTTTCTCTTTTATGTTTGTTCTTGCTTTGAATATGAGTAGCTAGACTTTTAGTTGACTAATCCAAGGGGAATTTTCTCTTGGGTGTGTGAAATCAACTCTTGTCCATTCTTCCTCGTAGTGTAAAGTGGTTTGGCTTGACTAGGTTGAGTGTAGATGTAGTTGTGGGCTCTTGATACACCATAGACTTGTCACGGGATATGCTTGTACCCAACACATCCACATTAGTCCCTCACTTCTTATGAATCAATCAAACACCAAGACAACATTGGTTGAATGAATTGAGTTGATTTTGCAATCACATTGGAATGACCTCTATGGATTAGCCAACTTGGCTTACTTGCATATTTTTCAAAACAAAACTCACCAAAACATAGATCACAAGATTTTCTAATTTTCATTTGTTTGCAAATCACCCTTTGAAAACACTTGACCTTTCCTTCTGTATTGAGACGACCATGGAATACCCATTCCAAGTAAAAAATGACATTGCAAGACTCTCTCTACGCTTGGGGCAATTTGGCACACACACACACACATTTTGTTTATTCACACACGTTTTTCCCATTTCTAGAATTGAACCTGAGGGAGAGTGACACTCCCTTACACACAAAAGCCACATACACATTTGAGGGTTCATGTTTAGAGATTAGGGTGAACAAGATTCAAGCACTATCCATGCTTTCTAAGCTTGAGACACCTTATCTGGTTCTTTAACGTATGTCAATCACAAGGACGATTGAAGCTGGCTTAAATACATGATCATAATTTCTTTTATTATACTATAAAGATTGTATAAATACAAAATACAAGTAAGAATACACAATATGATCAAGAAATATTTTTAAAAGCATAAAATATGAATTACAGTTCTCACCCCCAACCTAAACTCAACATTGCCCTTAACGTTTCGAATTTACTTGTATAAGCAAAGTGCAGTTAGGGTTGCAAAGTAGAGATCTGTTCATTTTTTGAACCCTACAAACAAAATACACAATCATCTTTACAAAAATCAAGGTTTCGTTTAGGATGAACACCCTTGTGCATAAGTGCAAACAAAAGGACACCCATGAGCAAATACAGAATTAAATGCAAAACATGAAACAAAGGATTGTGTTTGCGGAGTGTGTGGCCATGGAGTTGTAGAGAGTGGATCGTTTGAAGCGAAAAGGGAAGAAAAAGAAGAACAGCGGTGGATGGGGAAAAAGGGATTAGGGTTTGGAGGCCTTATAAAGGCGTCTGTTTAGGTCAGGCTGGGTTGAATTTTTCCTGACCCAAACCCATTTTGTGTCGACAGACGCGAGTCTCGGTAGAATATTCTGGATCCATTAAAAAAATAGTTTACACATCTTTAACAAAGTCTTTGAAAATTGGTTTCAAACGTTGACCATTGACAGTAAAAATATTACCATTCGATAGATTGTCCACTTCAACTGCTCCAGGTGCAAACACTTATTTGACAATATAAGGCCCAGTCCACCTTCATCTCAACTTACCAGGAAATAGGCGGAGCCTTGAATTGAATAAAAGAACTTTTTGTGAAGGGGTAAAGGATTTTTTCACTATGTTTTTGCCATGAAAAACTTGCATCCTTTCCTTTGCAATTTTAGCGTTGTCATATGCCTCATTTCTCAACTCTTCCAACTCATTGATCTAAAGTTTTCATGAGATTCCAGCCTTGTCTAGGTCAAAGTTCATGGTTTTAATGGCCCAGTATGCTTTGTGTTCTAATTCCATAGGTAGATGACAAGGCTTGCCATAAAGTAATTGATAAGAAGACATGCCCAAAATTATTTTAAAAGCAGTGTGATATGCCCAAAGTGCCTTAGTTAGTCTTAACGACCAATCTTTGCAGTCTGGATTTATCATATTTTCTAAAATCGGTTTGATCTCTTGATTTGCTAATTCAGCCTATCCACTAGTTTGTGGATGAGAAATCAAGTACTTTTTCATCAAATTCCAAAAAGGACGACTGAAAAAATGAGCACCGCCATCACTTATAATGGATTTATGAATTCCAAACCTAGACAAAAATGTTTTCTTTTAGAAATTTGATCACTGTTTGGTTTTTTGGCATGGAATTGCTTCAACCCATTTGAACACATAATCAATAGCCACTAAAATATATAGATAGCCAAAGGAAGGGGAAATGATCCCACAAAAGTGATGACCCAACAATCAAAATTTTCAATTACCAGAATGGGGTTCAAGGGCATCATGTTTCTTTTAGAAATGATTCCCAACCATTGGAATATATGACATGTTAGACAAAAGGCATAGACATCTTTAAAAAGTGTGGGCCAATAAAATCCACACTGCAAAATATTTGCAGCAGTTTTTTTAGTTGAAAAATGGCCACCTTGTGCTTTATAATGACAAAAAGATATTACTTTTCTACTCTCATGATTGGGGAATCAACACCTTAGGATTTGATCCTTACATTACTTCCTCTCAAAAGAAATTACAAACCTCCGTGAAAAATTTCTTCTTATCCGTCATTGTAAAGGAAGGAGGAAACGTACTAGTAGCAATGAAGTTAGAAATATCTCCATTCCGTGGTGTTTCCACGATTGTGACCAGTTGTTCATCAAGGAAATTTTCACTGATTGGTAGCCCATCCTCATGAAATTCATATGTTAGCCTGAATAGATGATCTGTCACCACATTTTTGACTCATTTTTTATCCTTAATGATCAGGTCAAATTCTTGCAATAAAAGTATCCATCTTAAGAGTCGTGGCTTGACATCTTTCTTTGTGAGCAAGAAATTCAATGCTGCATGGTCCGTGAACACAAGAACAGATGAACCAACAGGGTAAGAGCGAAATTTCTCTAGAGCAAAAACCATAGCAAGCAATTCTTTTTCAGTTGTGGAATAATTCATTTGAGCATCATTCAAAGTTTTACTTGTATAGTAAATAACTTGGGTTTCTTATCCTTTCTTTTTTCCCAACACAGCTCTCATAGCATAATCGCTTGCATCACACATCAATTCAAAGGGTAAAGTCCAGTCAGGGGGTTACATTAATAGGGAAAAAATTAACACACCCTTAAGCATGTCAAAAGCTTTATGGCATGCTTTGCTCCATACAAAAGTTACATCCTGACTTAGGAGATGACACATGAGTTTTGATATGGTACTAAAGTCTTTTATGAATTTCCTATAGAACCCTACATGTCCTAGAAATGATCAGACATCTTTAACAGTCTTGGGAGCAGGCAAATTTCCAATCAGATCTATCTTTGTCTTGTCAACTTTTATGCCTTTAGATGATACAATGTGACCCAAAATAATGCCATGTGTTACCATGAAATGACATTTCTCCCAATTGAGCACTACATTATTTTCCTTACATCTTATCAACACTTTCTTCAGGTTTGCCAGACACAAATCAAATGAATCACCATATACAGAAAAATCATCTATGAACACTTCCAAAAATCTCTAAACCATGTCACTAAACAAACTAAACATGCACCTTTGGAATGTTGCAGGAGCATTACAAATTCCAAACGACATCCTTTTTAATGCAAAGGTGGCGAAGGGGCATGTGAATGTTGTTTTTTCTTGGTTATCAAGTGTTACCTCAATTTGATTATACCTAAAATACCCATCTAGGAAATAGTAGAATGCATGACTTGTAATTCTTTCTAGGAGTTGATCAAGAAAGGGAAGAGGAAAATGGTATTTCCTAGTTACCAATTTGAGTTTTTGATAGTCTAAGCATATTCATTATCCTATGACAACTCGAGTTGGTACCAATTCATTGGCATCATTTTTAACCACTGTGACTCCAGATTTCTTGGGCACAACTTGGGTTAGGCTAACCCAATTACTATCAGAGATGGAAAAGATTATTCTTGCATCCAATAATTTGAGCACCTCAGTACTTACAACCTCCTTCAAGTGGGGGTTCAGTCATCGCCACATTTGACGAGAGGGTTTTGAATCCTTCTCAAGCTATATAGCATTATTGCAAATTAATAGACTTATACCTTTCAAATTAGCAATGGTCCACCTAATGGTGCTTTTATAACATCTAAGGACTTCAATCAGCTTAGACTCTTGCAAATCTGCAAGCTTAGATGAAATGACTACTGGGTAAGACTTGTCCTCCCTTGAAAATGCATATTTTAGGTTAGATGGGAGAGGTTTCAATTCAGGCTTTGGTGGCTTAACCCTTGATGAGAGTGGTTGTTTACAAATTGGTGAGAGTTCTTTAAATTTGGGTGCCCTTGTCCCATCAGCATGAGCGATGCAACTCTGTAGACTTTGATCATCATCTGTTAATTCATATGTGATTAGCACAAAAACATTGCATATATTCATGTGCTAATCATTCCATTTTCACTTGCTTTTGGGGATTAAATGATTGTAATTGCACTACTTGAGCTATTAACGAAGATATTTGGTGACTGCTGATAAAAGATGTCAAATGATGCTTCTTAAGGCTTTCTCAAATGAGTCAAGGTGAATGAGGATGAAAGAATGGCTAGAGGAAAGCTAAGGAGTTGAAGAAATCAAAAAACCAGTCAAAATGCAGAGATAGTACCAGTATGTTGTACCAGTATGGTTTGGCCTCTATAACAGACAGTACCGGTACACAGTACCAGTACGATTTTGCCTCTGGAGTTCGGGGTACTAGTACACAATATTGGTACTGTCTGTTGAATCTCCCCCATTTTTGCATCCATGCTCTACTGCCTTGAGGGTCCCACCAACAGGTCTCCCGCACTCCTCTAACATGCCCACAACACTGTTCATCCCTTTCACATCTCTCTTTAGACTTTTGGAGCCATTGTGATCAATGAGGAGAGAGAAGAAAAGAGAAGCTGGGTGTACAGACAAGGTATGTACACCCCTATCCTGCCCATTCCTCTTGCACCTTGTGGATGGAGATCACATCTGCAGGCTAGGCCATCACTCTATGCACGTTTTTGGAAGTAAAGACTCCATTTTGTTTAGCATTTTTCATAGATTACATAGAGGAGATAAAGAGGGAGAGTCTAGAGAAGATGATGAATAGTGTTCTAGAGAGATAAAATGAGATTTTTACATTTTCTTCAATATATTGTCTTGTAATCTCCTGGAAGAATCTTTAGAGCTTCATTTAATGTCATTAATGCTAGTTCCTACAAGTTCATTGCAAGTTTAATTCCCTTTAAAGCTTTCACCATTAATGCATTTGTGTTCTTCATTTTTTCTAGCTGTAAAATGGGTATTCATTGCTTTCACTTATAGTTTATGTTTGCTTGCATTTAGTTACTCAAGAACTTCATTCCTTTGCAATGCATTCTCATTTCATTGTTAATTTCATCCTAAGCATGAGTAGCTAAATCCTTTAGTTAGCAAAACCAAGGGGAACCTCCACTTGGGGATGCCATTTCAACTCATTCTCCTCCCTTCTTTCAGAGTTCAATGGTTCGGTTTAACTGGGTTGAGGGTGGATAAGTTAGTGAGTCTTTGATATTTTGTAGGCCTAGTCATGGTTTATGCTTAGATACTCACCCATCTTATCCCTAGCTTCCCACGAGTCAATCGTACATTTATACTCCATTAGAGGAGGGATTCGAGTTTAGATGGTATCCCTATTGGTGTGACCTCTTGGATTAGCCAACGTTTGTTTCTCATTTCATTTTCACCAAAACACACTTCACCAAACAACTTCCAACAACAAAAGATTTTACACATTCTTTCACCCAAAATCACCTTCCCTTTGGTTCACATCCTTCCTCGTGGAAACGACCTTTGAGTACCTCCAAGGAAAACACGATCCACAAAAATCTCCTTGCACTTGGGGAGCATTTTTGTTCATACACATAATACATTTCCACCATCCCATTTTCCCATCTCCTTGCCCATTCTTTTGAAACTACTTAAAGGGAGAGTGACACTCCCCTCCATCCATATACAATACGTTTTGAGGGATGATATTTAGGGGTTAGGGATAACAAGGAAAATAACCCAGCATTTTTGGCACCGGTGCCGGGGAAGGCATGTGTCGAGTCGAGAAGGTGATTTTGGATGACAGAGGTAAGTCCTGTGATCATCATCATGGGCTGAGGTACATTGTTTTGTGTATATATATCCTTGTTTGTGTATAATTTAATTTGTATATAGTTTACTACATGTGGGAAAGGAACGAACAAAACCGATTTGTTAGACAACCCCTAGACCCCGACAAGAATATTGACCAAAACCAATCCGAGGATGCGGGTGATAATTTTGATAATCTTGGTGCCAATCCAAATGCTCAAAGGGGTGGGGCAGTGCCCGAACCTAGAATGCCTAATCCACAAATGCAATTTCCTCCTCCCGTGAATGAAGGGAATAACATCCCTATGGACCCTCCGACGAGGTCTATGAGGGTTTTCCTTCAACCAACCCGTAGCACCACACCCTCTTGGATTCATTTACCGGTCCAAGCTCATCTTTTCCAAGTTAAGTCAAGGATGTTGCAACTACTTCCTACATTCCATGGGATTGAAAAGGAAAATCCCTACTTGCACATAAGGGAGTTTGATGATATAGTTGCAACCTTCAATGCTAACTATGCTATGGAGGACATAGCTCGATTGAAATTGTTTCCTTTCTCCCTCAGTGATAAAGCCAAATCATGGTTGTATGCCTTGCGACCTCGATCCATTACCTCTTGGGCTCAAATGCTTTTTGAATTCTTGAACAATTTTTTCCCGTTCATAGAACCACTGCTTTAAAAATGGAAATTCAAAATTTTTCTGATAAACCCAACGAGTAATTTTTTCAATGCTGGGATCACTACAAGGAGTTGATACAATCCATACCACACCATGGCTTTGAATCATGGAAACTGGTAAGTTTCTTCAAAGAAGGAATCACATCAAGCCATAGACAATTCATTGACATAATGTGCAATAGCGAGTTCTTGAACAAAGACCTGATGAGGCCCTGGACTACTTTAGTACACTGGCCTAAAATGCACGATCTTGGGACATTAGGAGAAGGAGATTGAATATCCACGATGAAGGCATTCCTCACATAACAAGTGAGCTCAATATTGAGGACCAACACTCCTCCCAAATTCAAAGACCTCGGTTGTCCAACCATAGCCATCACCACTGGAAATTGTCGAATTGAGCAAGCATTCCTCGGGAGTAGGTAGTTGAAGCTTGAGGAGTTGAAGCCCACCTTAATCACGCTTCAATTGGTAGATCGTAGTATCCGTACACCAAGGGGAGTAGGTAAGGATGTCTTAGTTCAAATTGATAAATTTTATTTTCCTGTCGATTTCATTGTGCTTGATACACACCCTATTGCAAACCTTAGCTCCCAAATTCCCATAATACTTGGAAGACCCTTCCTTGCTATATCTAATGTCGTGATAAATTGTAGGAACGGTCGAATGAAGTTGGCATTTAGGAATATGACAATGGAGCTCAATGTATTCAACTTGGCAAAGTAATCGGGTGATGATGAGGAAGTAAGTGATGTCAATAGAATCGACACTTTGGTTGAGGAGCACTTGGAGCTGGAGGGGATGTTGAAATTCATGGAAGAAGGAATTGTGGATCTTGAGAATTATGATGAGCAAGAGGAGGTAGAAGATTTGACAAGGATGAAAATATGGATCCCTACATTCGAAGAGTTACCCCATCAAGAAAAGAAAAATTTTCCGTCGGATGAACAAAAGCCAAACTTGGAGTTGAAGCCTTTGCCCTCCCATTTGAAGTACGCCTATCTTAGGGAAGGTGAAACATTTCCCGTGGTCATTAGCTCTACATTGAACATGGAACAAGAAAAAGAACTCTTGGAGGTTTTGAGAAAGCATAAAGGCGTAATTGGGTGGACCATTGCAGATATCAAAGGGATAAGCCCTCTCATTTGTACCCACCGCATACATCTTGAGGAGGATTCCAAACCTTCCCGACAACCACAAAGATGGTTGAATCCCATCATGAAGGAGGTGGTGAGGGATGAGGTTTTAAAACTACTTGATGTGGGGATCATTTTTCCAATTGCCAATAGTAAGTGGGTTAGCCCCATTCAAGTAGTACCTAAGAAATCCAAAGTTACGGTAGTTGAGAATAATGAGAATAAGCTTATACCTACAAGAGTGATCACTGGATGGAGGGTGTGCATTGATTATCAAAAGTTGAACGCTTGCACAAGAAAAGACCACTTTCCATTGCCATTCCTTGATCAAGTTCTAGAATGAGTAGCGGGGCATCTATTCTACTACTTTTTAAATGGATACTTCACCTACAATCAAATCAAAATTGCTTTGGAGGATCAAGAGAATACCACCTTCACGTGTCCCTATGGTACATTTGCCTACCGTCGCATGCCATTTGGACTATGCAATGTGATTAGTACTTAAATGTTTATACTCAGATGGAGTTTAAATGATGACATTTTAGGTTATAAAGTGAAAAAAGGGTTCAAGGGCAACAAAAATCACACTTGAATGTAACACCATCACATTAGGGAACAAAATTGGAGAAGCTTGGAACAAAGTCAGAACGTTCGAATGCCAACTCACGTTCGAACGTTCATTTGAACTATGACAAAACCAGTCTACTGAGACACAGTGTGTTGCAGTCACGCACTAGGACCCTGAGGTACTTGAGTACCACGTTCGAACGCCAACTAATGTTCGAACGTGCACTAGAGTTGATTGAAGGCCAGACTACTGGAACATGGTGTGTTACAGCAAACAAGTAAGAAAGTGCACTTGAGTACCATGTTCGAACGTCCCTTGGAATCATTTGATGTATAGACTTCTGCATAGAGTGTGGAAATGAACTTCACAGAAGGCCACTTGAGTGGAAAAGGTCAGACCCATCTGGTGTTCGAACGTTTATAAAGCAAGACCAGAAGACATGTTCGAACGTCAGACAACGTTCGAATGCTCCAAAAGCAAAATAGAGGACAATGTTTGAACGTCGATTCATGTTCAAACATCCTCCATAGACTGCCTGTAGAGGAGTTGGTGCCCATGGGCGGTAAATACTATTCACTCATCCTCTCTTATTTCCTACTCCCTTCCCCTTCCTTGCCTATAAATACTCCCATGTTGGGAGCTGGAGAGGGGACTCCTTCCTCTGGTAGAGTAAAGGTGGAGCAATATTTTTTTCTTGTAAAGTAAGAGAGTGTTTAGTAATCTAGTTCTTGAACATTTCTTGTTTATGTTTTCATTTTGTATTTGTATCAACCATGATGGAGGCTTAGACTCCCCTTGTAGATGAAGTCTTTTATTTACTTATGCTAAGTCTTTACATTCATGTTGTGACAAACATGATGGAGGCTTAGACTCCCCTTGTAGTTGTACTTGCTTTTATTTACAAGTATCAAGAGAGATTGCTCATCTTTTGGTTGTGGTGGAAACCCTCCAAAAGTAACTAGCTTTCTTCTACTTTTAGTGTTCATGTATTTCACTTCCATTGCTTGAGCGTCCTTCTTTCGTAGAAGTGAACTCTTCCACTTTTGTAGAGCTTTACCAAAGTCGTGAAGGGTGGAAAGTGATTCACTTATTCTTCGTTGAAGATAAGCTCTTTGTTTAGTTTGCTTCACTTAGTAGCTCCTCAACTTGGAGGGATGAGTATCACTCACTTTTCTAGCATTGCCAAGGTCATGAAGAGTGAGTAGTTCCTCATTCACTCTTTAGTAAGAGGTGATGAATATGTAAAGTTTATCCAAAAGTTATGTTTGTGCAACTCCTTTATGATTTAATGCTTTATATTCCACTTGCTCATTGGATGATTGAATGCATCTAGCAAAGTTGAGGAACTTTGTATAACCAAGGGCTCCGTCTATGATACAGATGATTCCTGCATAAAAAGACCCATTGGTTTAAGGCAAGCACCCCGGCTAGCTCTTCATGACAACCTTTCAATCTCCACTATTATTGTGCTTTATTCAGGGGATGGACCATTAATGCCCTGGTTGGATGCCTTGTAGAAACACTTGCTTGTTTGTAGATGGATTAAGTCTAGGCACATACAATTCTTGAAAACTTCTAGAAAGGCATCGAAATCATGTGCTTAATTCTCACAATCCATCTTTATCTTCTGATTAACTTGTTGTTGACACGGGACTTAATTGAGTTATAAAGCACAAACCTAATAAACTGGATAGTCGATTACATGTCCTGATCCTTGAATTAAAGGGTGGCTATTACCTTTTGAGAATCTTATATTTTGTCTAGAAAAATCTTGAAAAGAATCTTCCATTCTGTTCAAGAAACCCCATCACTCCAAACTCTCAAAATTTCCAGTTACTTGGTCCCTATTATTACTTACTTCAAAACACCAATCATAGTTCCTTGTGGATTTGACCCCGGATTTAACCGGATTATTACTACAACTTGACCGCCTACACTTGGGTGTACACATTTCCGATCAAGTCAAGTTTTTGGCGCCATTGCCGGAGAGCCATAAAAGGTGTTTTTCGATAAAAGGTAAAAAGACCTCATTTTTTGTGTATAAATTTGCTTTACTATAAATAAAGCTGTTTTAATTACTTTTATGTCTGAAAATGCTCCTCACTATCAAAATTTGCCAGCTGAATCTTCTGGGTCTGTGAATCAATCTGAACCACTTTCACCTAGATTAGTAGCAGACTCTTGTGAAAGTAAAATGGCGAATGGTGAGAGACGAGAAGAAATTCCTATAAGAGAGGGGGAAGTACCTAACACTCGAACTATGAGGGATTACTTAAATCCGACAAGGAATAGTGTCCCCTCTTGTTTTATCTTTCCTGAAGATGCACCCCTCTTTACTGTAAAAACAGGGACAGTTCAACTACTCCCTCAATTTCATGGACTCGAAACAGAAAACCCATATATGCATATAAAAGATTTTGAGGAAGTATGTGGAACTTTTCAAGACAATTCTGAATTAGCCAAAATGAAACTTTTCCCTTTTTCCTTAAGGGGCAAAGCTAAAAAATGACTAAATTCTTTAAAACTCTTTCAATACCTGACTGGTGGGCACTACCAAATGAATTTTTCAAAATGTTTTTTCCTCTACACCACACTAATGCATTGAAAAGGCAAATTATGAATTTTTCGGTCAAAGAAGGAGAAACCTTTTACCAAAGTTGGGAGAGATTCAAGGATCTACTCCTATGTTGCCCCCACCATGCTTTTGAGAACTGGACTTTGGTATGATTTTTCTATGACTCTTTGCCCACTAGGCTACGTAAGTTTGTTGAAATTATGGCTCAAGGAGAGTTTAAGAGCAAGAGTCCAGAGGAGGCATTCAATTTTTTCGATACCATATCTGATAGTTCTCAGATGTGGGACTCAACCTCCCCTACCATCGTTGAAACCAAACCATCTACCACCCAAGGGGGTAAGTATGTCTTGAAAGATGATGATGACCTAAGAGAAAAAATTTACACCCTGTCTCAACAGCTTGAAGCTTTAGAGATGAAAAAGGTTCGTCAAGTTGATGTTAGCTCTCCCATATAACAAGTGTGTGGGATTTGTGCACTGACAGGACACCCTACTGGGGAGTGTCCTATAATTCGAACATTCAAAGAGGTTTTGTTGGAGCAAACAAATATTGTCTCTAATTTCAACAAGCCTTACTCCAACCCATACTCTAAAACATACAATCCAGGGTGGCGGAACCACCCAAACTTTAGTTGGAGAAACACAAAACCAACTCCCATGAACAATCAACAAGGTTCACATCCACCACCTCAAGGATCTACCGCATACCAACCACTACAAAAGAGGAGGTAAGAGAACACACTGAATCTGTTCATGCAAAGCCAAATGAACTATAACCATAATTCCACTCAGGCTTTCACTAATTTCAACACCAAGACCACTCAATCTTTCGAGGATATTAAAAGCCACATCCAAAAGCTAACCCAATCCATGACCACACATGAGAAGGGCAAGTTTCTTGGCCAACCAAAACCACCACAAGGCCAATTTCAGGTGGAAAATCCTTCAACCATGGAAAATCCACAAGGTCAAGCCTAAGTTGTCACTACACTCAAAATTGGCAAGGTGATTGACAAGATCATCAGAGACATGGTAATTCCAAAGCCAAAATCCATCCCAGTCAACTCACAAATCGAGCCTGAACCAACTGAGCCTAATTTGAGAGAGAAGAGGAACCCGAGCCTATGATTGAATAAGAACTAGAGCCATCAAGGGAAGAAGAACCCTCATGTTCTATTCCTGCTCCTTTTACTCATAGACTCAAAAATGCACAGAAGTTAAATAATCAACCAGAAATTTACAAGTTATTCAAGCAAGTAAATATCAACATCCTACTTCTGGATGCAATCAAACAGGTTCCATCTTATGCCAAGTTTCTGAAAAACTTGTGCACAGTTAAGAGAAGGTAGAATGTTCAAAAAAGAGCCTTCCTGACAGAACATGCTAGTGCCTTGCTTCAACACAAAACCCCTCCAAAATAAAAAGATTCAGGGTGTCTGACTGTGTGTCGTGTGTCATTGGAAATTTTAGAATCGAACAAGCACTACTAGACCTTGGAGCAAGTGTCAATTTGTTCTCATTCTCTGTTTACTAGCAATTGGGTCTGGGAGAAATCAAACCGACAAGTGTCACACTTCAGTTGGCAGACAGATCTGTCAAAATTCATTGGGATATTATTGAAGATGTACTTGTCAAAGTGGACAACTTTGTATTCCTTATTGACTTCATCGTCCTAGATACTTAGCCAACAAAACATTCAGAGAATCCAATTCCCGTTATTCTTGGTCGACCCTCCCTAGCAACTTCAAATGCACTATTTAATTGCAGGAATAGAGTCATGAAATTAACCTTCGGAAATATGACTCTTGAGCTAAATATTTTCAATGTTTCTAAACACCCTAGAGAGGAAAAATCAGAAAGATAAATCAATTCCATTGAGTCTTTGGTCCAGGACCATCTGAATAAAACATTTTGTGAAAATTCCACTAAACTTTCTTTCTCAAAGTCCATCACATCTGAAACAATAGATGATGATCCAAAGAATTGCCCAACTCATGCTGTTAATACATGGGCCCCCAAATTCGAGGAACTTTTACCAAGGGGCACAAGGCCACTCTCATCAAGTGACAAGCCACCAAAGCCTGAATTGAAACCTCTCCCATCTGACCTCAAATATGCATTCCTAGGAGAGGACGAGTCATACCCAGTGGTAATATCATCTAAGCTTTTAGACTTGCAAGAGTCTAAGCTAATTGAAGTTCTCAAAAGCCACAAAAGCACCATTGGGTGGACCATCGCTGACTTGAAAGGTATAAGCCCGTTAATTTGCAATCATGTCATATACCTTGAAGAGGAGTCAAAACCCTCTCATCAAATGCAGCGACGACTGAACCCTCATATGAAGGAAGTCGTAAAGGAAGAGGTGCTAAAGCTCTAAGATGTCGGGATAATCTTTCCCATCTCCAATAGCAAATGGGTTAGTCCAACCCAAGTTATGCCCAAAAAGTCTGGAGTCACAGTGGTTAAAAATGATGCAAATGAACTAGTACCCACTCGAGTCATCACAGGATGACGGATGTGTATTGACTATCAAAAACTCAATTTGGTGACTAGAAAAGACCACTTTCCTCTTCCCTTTCTTGACCAGGTTCTTGAGAGAATTGCAGGCCATGAATATTACTGTTTCCCGGATGGGTATTCTGAATACAATCAAATTGAGACAGCGCTCAATGATCAAGAGAAAATCACATTCACATGTCCCTTTGGCACTTTTGCATTCAAAAAGATGTCATTTGGACTCTGTAACGCTCCTGCAACATTCCAAAGATACATGTTGAGTCTGTTCAGTGACATGGTCGAGAAATCTTTGGAAATGTTCATGGATGACTGCTCTGTGTATAGTGCCTCATTTGATTTGTGTCTGGCCAACCTAGAAAAAGTGTTGATAAGATTTCATGAAGCCAATCTAGTACTCAATTGGGAGAAATGTCATTTCATGGTAACACAAGGCATTGTCTTAGGTCACATTGTGTCGTCTAAAGGCATGAAAGTTCACAAGGTGAAAATAGATTTGATTGAGAATTTGCTTGCTCTCAAGACTATAAAGGATGTCCGATCATTTCTGGGACATGTAGGGTTTTACGAGAGATTCATAAAAGATTTCAGTACCATAGCTAAACCTATGTGTCATCTCTTGAGTCAAGACGTAATCTTTGACTGGAATGAAACATGCCAAAAAGATTTTTGATAAGCTTAAAGGCATGTTAATTTCTGCCCCAATAATGCAGCCCCCTGACTGGACTCTACCCTTTCAACTAATGTGTGATGCAAGTGATTATACTGTAGGTGTTGTATTGGGACAAAGAAAGGATATGAAACCACGTGTCATTTACTATACAAGTAAAACTTTGAATGATGCTCAAATCAATTATTCAACAACTAAAAAAGAATTGCTTGCAGTGGTTTATGCTTCGAAAAAATTTCATTCTTATCTTGTTGGTTCTTTTGTTATTGTATTCACTGACCCTGCAACACTGAAATTTCTACTCACAAAAAAAGATGCTAAACCAAGGCTGTTGAGATGGATACTCTTACTTCAAGAGTTTGAGTTGGTCATTAAGGACAAAAAAGGGTTGAGAATGTGGTGGCGGACCATCTGTCCAGGTTAACTTACGAATTTCACGAGGATGGAATGTCAATCAATGACAAATTCTATGACGCCCCTAAAACTGGGGCTCCGGTTGACCATCCGTCAACCTGCAAAAATGCCCCGTGAGTGCCATTGGATCCGGCATCACGCTAATATTATCCCATTATCAGAATTTCAAACTCACCCATAACACCCGTGTTTCATTAGTCATTTAATCCTATTGAGGTTCAATGTACCCCAATATTTCTCATTTAAGGTCCATTTGTATTATTGGAACTAAAGGATGCATAGCCCAAGACCCTGGAAGAAAAATAAAAGAAATTTCAAAATTTGCCAAAGTGTACAAGTACGCTGAACTCTCTGGACCTCGCCATACTGGTATGCGTACCGGTATGCTGAGTCCATTTTTTCCTGTTTCATCAGTTTTCGATTTCCAATCCACTCAAAACCTTTTCAAATTCATCCCAAACATGTATAAAGATATTTTCTACATTATACATGATTCATACAAGTCTATTACAATTCATTCCATACAATTTACATGTAAAAAGGGAATTAAACCAAAAGTTTTACATAAAACTCGGTTCAAGAGCCACAACCAGGCTCTTCTTCACTCTCGAGGCCTCGAATGTGTGTCATCCACTGGAATATGTCCCGTACCTGAAATGTTTCCCATATAGGGTGAGCCAATGCCCAGTAAAATATTTCCTACAGAGGCTACTTCTCACCTAAGTGCATATGAATGTATACATGCAACAACACACAACCAATATCCATTCTATTGCAAGAATATGCAATTCATGTTCCAATCTATCAATTCATGTCATGAAATGAGATGAGACTCACTCACGCACATGAACCCGAGCCCTCACCGGCTCTTACCACACTATGCAATGCAAGTGTAAAACATGTATCATTGATGAAATACATCCAATGATCATTTTTGAAACACCAACTTTATATTTATAAAACCACTTCATTGATGGATGTTACCCATCAACTGAAGTCTTTGTATTACAAAATCATGTGTCTTTGTTGGGTATCGGATTCCGAAATCACACCGACTGGCTCCGTACGCCATTACACTTTTCTAGAATTTCACTACAGGGAGGTGTACGAACCAAGTAGCTAGGTTTTTCACCCGAGGGAGTGTCTAGCCCTTCTTGCTATACCCGACACAAGTTTTTCTCATGCAACATGCGACTCCATGGGATCTTCGATCCAAAATCTCCGAGTCCACATATCAATCACCAAGAGTGGTATTGATTAAATCATGCATACACGCCCATACTCATGCCTAAGCCCATGACTGTGATGCATTTTTCCCGTGCAATATGCAATGTAATGAACCATCACGTAATCAATGTCATACTCATGTATGAAGAATGCCACAAGAGCCATTTAACCACGTGTCTCACATATGTCATGGCAATTTCAATGAAAGCATATAATTACCATAAATTGTCACAATGTTAATACACCAATTAGCACATATTAACATTTCCTTCCAACACATTTTATAAGCATGGTAACAACACACTTCATGTACAAGCACTATAAAACATATAGCATACTCAAGATATCAAGTTTTAAGGGATTGTACAAGTACTTCCCCAATACCAAACTTTGCTAGGATTTGGTCTAGGCCAATTCCATACCCATTTTCTCTATTCCTTAACCATAGTCAAGTGACTTTGGTTATTCCAAACCCTTACCCCATTCATAATACACCCTAGGTAAGAAAATTAAGCAAAGTAGGAGAAACCCTACCTCTTGGAGCGTAAAAAAAAGGGAGAAACCTCAAGGACACCTCCTAAGCCCCAAAACCTTTGATTTCTCCAAAGTCACCTCTTGGATCTTCCGTGAAATCCCTCGTTCTTGGTACATGCACGTAGCCCTCGTCGCGTAAACCAACTTTAACTCTTGGTCCAACGGATTTCGACCGACGGAACTTCTTGGATCGCAAAAGAAAGGTAGAAAACATAGATTTTTCCTCTTCTCTCTATTTTCTCTCTTCACACGCCTAAACACAACCGGCCAAATAGGTAAAATATCTGAATTTTCAGATATTTTGCCCCTATTTATACTTTTAATTTAGCGGTCCACATCGGCCCGCTCGTTTATCACTTCCGGGTTCGTTTTTAACCCAAAACGACTTAATCAAATTCTGTTTTTCAGTTCAAATTAATTTTGTTTGAACTTTCATCCAATTATAAGAAAATTTTATAATTTCATCCGACTACCTTAGAATTCGATTAAAATTGATATGACAACTCGATTTCACGATGCAAATCCAACGTCATGATGAACTCTTAAATTATAACACGAGCTCAATAGCTCACGATGAACTCTTCAGTTCATAAAATAACGATGAGCTCAATAGCTCATGATGAACTATTCAGTTCATAAAATAACGATGAGCTCAATAGCTCATGATAAACTCTTCAGTTTATAAAATAACGATAAGCTTTTTCAGCTCATAAAATTAGGATGAGTTCCTCAGCTCATAACATGACGATGAGCTTTTTAGCTTATAAAATAATAGTGAGCTCCTCAGCTCATAAAAGATCATGATGTATTCTCTGGCTTGTATGATTATGATGAGATTTTTCAAACTATAAAATCAGCTTGCAAGCTATTCCAAACTCGCTTGCTTTGAGGAGATCTGAAAGACCCCTCGAAGCAAGGGGGCAAGGGGAAGATAAAGCAAAGCAGCAAGAGAATTTTTAAATCTACTTCAAACATTCAAACGTTGAGCAATGGCATCAATATTGCATTTACATTGAACATTGGAATCAATATTGCATTTAAAAGCAGAAGTTTTGGCCTAAAAAAAAAAGAAAGAAGAAGCTCTATGTCTTTACAGGAGAAAAAGAAATCTTAAGATTTAGCAGGAGCAGGAGGAAAGGAGCTTGTTAACTCAGCAGTTGACTCTCCTGGTAGAACAACAGACGAAGTCCCCGACAGATGACTTGATCCGAAATGTGTACACCTAAGTACAAACGGTCAAGTTGTAGTAATAATCTAGTTAAGTCTGGAGTCGAATTCACAAGGAACTATGATTGATGTTTTGAAGTAAGCAATAATATAGACCAAGTAACTGGTAATTTCAAGAGTTTGGAGTGGTGGGGTTCTTGAATAGAATAGAAGATTCTCTTCAAGAATTTTCTAGACAAAATATAAGATTCTCAAAATGTAACAACCACCCTTTAGCTCGAGTATCAAGGCATGGAATAGACTATCTAATTTATTATGTTTGTGCTTTATAACTCAATTAACTCCCGTGTCAACAGCAAGTTAATCGAAAGATAAAAATGGATTGTGAGAATTAAGCACATGATTCCGATACCTTTCTAGAAGTTTACAAGAATTGTCTGTGTCAAGACTTAACCTATCTACAAAAAAGCAAGTGTTTCTACAAGGTATCCAACCATGGCATTAAGGGTCCATTTTTTGAATAAAGCGCAATAATGGTGGAGATTGAAAGGTTGTTATAAAGAGCTAGCGGGGGTACTTGCCTTGAACCAACGGGCTTTCTTTGCAGGAGTCATCCGTATCATAGAGAAAGCCCTTGGTTATACAAAGTACCTCAACTTTGCTAGGTGCATTCAACCATCCATTGAACAGGTGAAATATATAGCATTAAAGCATGAAGGAGTTGCACAAACATAGCTTCCAGATAATCTTTACATACTCATCATCTCTTACTAAAGAGTGAATGAAGAATTACTCACTTTTCATGGCCTTGGCAAAGCTAGAAAAGTGAATGCTACTCATCCCTCTAAGTAGAGGAGCTACTAAGTGAAACAAACTAAACAAAGAGCTTATCTTCAATGAAGAATAAGTGAATCACTTTCCACCCTTCACGGCTTTGGCAAAGCTCTAGAAAAGTGGAAGAGTTTCACTCTTCTAAGAAGGAAGGATGCTCAAGCAATGGAAGTGAAATACATGAACAATAAAAGTAGAAGAAAGTTAGTTACTTTTGGCGGGTTTCCACCACAACCAAAAGATGGACTATCTCTCTTGATACTTTGTAAATAAAAGCAAGTACAACTACAAGGGTGAGGATAAGCCTCCATCATGGTTGTCACAACATGAATGTAAAGACTTAGCATAAGTAAATAAAAGACTTCAACTACAAGGGGAGTCTAAGCCTCCATCATGGTTGATATAAATGCAAAATGAAAACATAAACATGAAATGTTCAAGAACCAGATTACTAAACACTCTTACTTTACAAGAACAAGGATTGCTCCCTCTTTTCTCTACAAGAGGAAGAATGCCCTTTAAGCTCCCAAACATGGAAGAATTTACAAGCAAGGAAGGGGAGAGGGTAGGAGATAAGAGAGGATGAGTGAATAGTATTTGCCGCCTATGGGAAACAGCCACTCTGCAGGCAGTCTGTAGAGGATGTTCGAACGTGATCTGATATTCGAACGTTAAGTCTGTCTTTTTTATAAGGACGTTCGTACATGGTATGTCGTTTGAACATTGTCTGTGTCTTTGCTTTGAGGGCGTTCGAACCTTAGATGGGGTCTGATTCCTTCCACTCAAGTGGCATGTGGTCTCTGTGATGGTTACTTCCATACGTCTTGAACAACTTTGACTTTACACTCAGCAACTTGGTCCTTAGTCACTTAAGACAACGTTTGAACGTGGAGTGGCGTTTGAACATTGTACTCAAGTACTCCTGTTCTATGGTTCTTTTTTCTTTACTAAAACATGCCAGGTTCCAGTGGTGTAGTCTTCTCAGGATTCTAGAGGACGTTCGAACGTGAGTTGGTGTTCGAACGTGGTGCTCAAGTACCTCAGCATTTTCCTTTTGTTAACTGCAACACGCCATGTCTCAGTAGTTGGTCTTAGCAGGATTTCAGAGGATGTTCGAACGTTCTTGCTTTTTCCCAACCTTTTGCAATTTTGTTCCCTATTTTGTTGCTGTTACATTCAAGTGTGATTTTTGTTGTTCTTGAACCTTTGTTCACTTTAGGACCTGAAATATCATTACTTAAAGTCTATCAAAGTACAATTAGTCAAAAAAAGCATAGCAAAAAATGTTAACTTTATGCAAGAATCAGTAGACCAGCATCAATATTTCTAGTCTCTAGTAATACAATAGCAATGAAAGGTAAATCTATTCCTAATGTCTTTTTCATCGGTCATCCGATTGCATTTAGCTTATGCAACAAGTCGTTGAACCGCTAGGTTTACCCTAGTGGACGAGTGTTGTCTCGTGAGGGTTTTCAGTGAAGATACCCACAAACTTTAGTCGAACAAGTGTGTATGTGAGATTGCTGACTAAAAATGAATAAGCATTATGGTCGTTGAGACACTTGACCCTCAATCGTGACTTTTTCCTACATTTCTTTTTCGTTGGTACTCATTCTATGCAAAAATTAGCACCTGTCGCATCAGCACTTGGAATTCCTTGAGTAGTAGGATGGTCATATTGGAAACAAGAATTGGTATATAACAATCATTCCCTTTTTTCACCTTCCATGGATAGCTTTGATTACACAAACCTCTCTAAGAATACTCTCAGCAAAACAAATCGCTCCGAATATAGTGACATATCTCTCAAAGGTCATGTGATCAGAAGATGACCAATCGAAAAAAAAGAAAATCACATGCACCATTAGTATAAGAGTGAAGTTTTGAGAAAAACAGACTTTACTTTGGCATAATCTCATGGAAGAATATTGATGTAAATAAAGAAGTTCGAGTTAACACACCCCACTTGTAGTAGACAATACACATATTCATCACACTTGAGATCACCTAGGCTTTTTTGTAGGTTGTAATGGGGCCAGAGGTCAGTGGCTAATGAAAGAACATCAATGGTGATCAAAAGCTATCTTTTTACCCAGTGTTACACACCTCCTTCTAGTTTCTCAAAATTTTGCCTGGGAATGAGATTTCTTTCTTTCATTTTTCCCATTTTTCACTTTCATGGCAATTCCCTGTCTCACAGTATCTTTTTTTTCTTTCAGCTAGCTCCACCGATTTTCCTTTCATTGAACAATAGCCACCTTTTTCTTTTCTATATTTCTTGCCTTTCTATTATCATATTAATTTGCAAGAGGGTGCAAGAAATTAGAGAGCAAGGTATGGTAAATATATGCTTTTGTGGCTTTGGTCACTACACAGGCAAAAAAAAAAATTCATTCATTTAAGGCTCAAGCATGGCTGACTAGGGATATACTTTTGTAAAAGAATTAGCTAAAGCTCAAAATTGATCCAAAGATGGCCTAAGGTTCTTTCTCAAGTATGTGCATATGTATATATGGATGCAAAAGTTCCCTATGGGTTATGAAAATAGATCACTTTAGTTGCATCAATCAAAGCAAGTTTAATGAGATTATTGAAAGAGATTAGAAGTGAAAGAGTTTACCTTGAGTAATTGTTGATATCCTCTCAAAAAGCACCGTAAAGCTCAAGATTTACCATGGTTTTCTTTGTCATCTCCACTAATTATGTCGAGTGTTCTAAGGAATGTTAGTTATATAACGATTCCATTTTCGAGTCTGATCACCGTATACCTCAAGAATAGCTCATGCTGATGTACATTTGACAATTAAATCATAGAGATAGTATCGAGGTTCCAAAAAATGAGGTTTTACGTCCTGTTTGTTTAGTTGAGGTGTCAAACCGATCATCTGCTTTGTCATTTTTCATAAGCAATCTTAACATCCATATTTGTTTCGTCATTAACAAGAATTAAAGTGCTAATCCTATACATGCATTTTAAACAAATAAAAATGATAAACTGAATCATTCATTCCATAAAGGATAATGTGTCTACAATAATGTCAATGATGCAATTCATCCATTCAAAACATAACTTCAACTATCCACAATCAACTCTAAAAAGAAATAAACATCCCCCATAAGTAAAAGTATCCACAATAATTACAAATGAGATAAACATCCACAAGAATTATCAAAAGAAACTCCTCCACAATAGTACATAAATTCCCCAGAAACTATTCAAAGAAGAAACAACAAACAACAAACAATCAAGAACATAAATCAACTACTCCCCCTCAAGAACAGAGATAATCAATCCTCTCCTCCAACTCCATTAGCACCACTACTCCATTAGCACCACTAGCTCCACTAGCACCACCAGCACCACCAGCTTTGCCCATCAAAAGCCTCAAGATCTCATCTTGTGTAGCTTCAATGCTAAGCATGATGTCTCGTAGAGAACATCGGGTGGTCAGGCTAGGGCCTACTTGATTTGGCTGCTCTCTCTGTCTCCATCTCTCTCTCTTCTTTAGCATCCAACTCCTCCTGCACCTCATCGATTCCTTAAGGAGGGAGCATCTCTAGCCTTGCGTCGAGGCGCCACTATGCCCTAGGCTTCTCTTGAACAACCCTTTGTTTAGCGGCCCTATTGGCTTTTGGATTTCCATTTTCGGCCTTACCCTCACCCCATTGTCGATACATATCTCAGTCACAAGTGTGCTAAATTGGAGTGCACTCCTTTTTGCATCACACCCCTTCTTCATTTCACTCAAAATTAACGAGGGGAGGTCGATGCTATGCCCTTGCCCTAGTCTATAGAGCAAGCGTGCCATCTAGGGAAAAATTCATTTTTTCTTCCTATGGGGGCTAGGTTTGCCACCGCAATTAAATTAAGCATTTTGTACTTGTTTGTGAGCTCTCCTTGTTTTAAAAATTTCCTCCCTTCCCATGAAAATTCAGTCAGCCCCGTCAATCCCTTTTCCACCACATTCAACACCACATTCTTCTTTGGCGGGTACGTTGGGTTTTGTACCCGAGGCATCTCTCTCCTTACCTCCAAAATACATCAATCATCTACATCAATGTGGGTGCCTCGTATATATGTTTGGATTGCGTCATTGATGATCTCGATGTTGGAGTAGAACTCCCTCACCAAGTCAACAACGGCATTTTCGCCATTCCTCAAGTGCCACACCCACTCCATCTTTTCCATTTCCTTCAACAAACCCAACTCAGCAAAATCAATGATTATAACATCTTGTTCACAAACCACAGCGTGGTTTTGAAAGATATTTTCATACCTCTCAGCTTTAAGAGCACTAGGAAATCTGGTTTGATCATACCTCTTCTTTCTTTGCTTCCCATTCTCTTTCTTCAATGACCTCTTCTACGAAGTTGGGTTCTTGGTTTACTGGTGGAGTGCACCTGGCAGGAAGCTTAACCCTAGGCATTGTGTTGTTCTCAGTTTTGAGCTTGAGAGGGTGTGAAAAGTCTTGGTTATTTGGTGAAAATTGGGAATTTTTGATGTGGAAAAGCTTTTGGGTGGTTGATTTGTGGTGGAAATGAGGAATGAGTGGAGTATTGAGGGCTGGGGGAGTGAAAAAGGGTCCTAGGGTTTGGAGGATTTTGGAGTTCTTTGGGAATTTTGAACTGAGGAAGACGATCCAGGTATTTATAGTCTGAGGAGGAACGTTCGAATGTGGTTTACGTTCGAACATAGTATGAAGGATTTTAAAATATCTTTCGAATGTAGATGACGTTTGAATGTGGTGAGCTCCCAGTACTTTTGAATTCTATCAGAAACCAAAGTATTGTAAGCTCCTGTCATTCAAATGTGCAATTGGCGTTCGAACGTTAATCTCGTTCAAATTGCTATTGGCGCTCAACCGGACTAAGCTCCCATTACTTTTTGTTTCCATCAGAGGCTGAGTACTGTAAGCAAGCGACGTTCGAATGTCACTTGGCGTTCGAACATGGAATCACAACTCAAAATTTTTCTACACTACATTAAATAAAAGAGGGCAAAACATTTAAGTTTGAAACAAAAATTCATGGCGTCTCAGGACAAATCCCTAACCACGCTCAAGGTTGGTATTTTGGAACAATCCTTACTCGGCCCATATTTTCATTCAGTCAAAAGAGTTTATACAAAACACAAAGAATTTTTACACTTGTTTACAAAAATTCGGACCCTTGGCTTTCATCCCAACTATTCTAATTTGAGTCTTCATCTGTCTCCGTGCCATTTGAACAACTAGTAACTCTCCCAATTTCCTGTCTCACAAACTGATTAAGCAAAGTACCAGAATAGGATGGCATGTCAGGATAGTCCTTACTTTGCCCATTCACTATCTAGTCTAATTGATCGAGTGCACAACCAAAAATTGGTTCAGAACATTGATTATATCTCTTCTTGTGAAAGTATCTACCACACTGTTTATAGGCACCAAGTCTTTTGGTAGGACGACATTTAGCATAGGTGCTTCGGCAGCACAGGGGTTTCGCTTGTTGTTCTCGAATTCATTCTTTCTTACCAATCTTGTTTTTCTTATGATCATAGTGTGCACATCCAAAGGAAAAGTGCGTAGAACTCCCAGACTAATCCAAAGAAGTATAACATCCATGCTTTTATACTATTAAGACTTACTATGCGGTTCTTTAACGTCTGCTAGTCACAAAGACGATCAAAGATGACCCACAAACATAACCATCAAAATGCAAAACTTGGTAGTCAAAATACAGTACACAATCTGATAAAGAACAACAACAATAACAACACAAATTTAAAAATTTTTTACGGACACATATGAACTATAGTTCTCTCCCCCAAACGTAAATTGAACATTGTCCCCAATGTTTCAAATTTACCGATCTGGTGAGCTTTGGAGATGATGTTGAATGGCAGAGATCTTGTTCATTAGCTGAAACCTACAAGCAAAATACAAAAATCAAACATCTTGTTGCAGATCTGGGTTAGGATGAACACCCTTGATTCTAAGTGCAGACAGAAGAAGCATAGCCATGTACAAATAGAGTAAACACACGCAGATCATGAGACAAAGGATGGGGTCTTCAGGTAATATGGTCATGGTGTTGTTGGGAGATGGGTCGTGATTCTAGAGGATCGTAACAGCAGAGAAGAAGAATAAAGTAGAAGAAGAAGAAGAAGAAAGAAAAGAAAGGGAAAAGGGGTAAAAGTGCGTGGAAAGAGAGGAAAAGGGGTTGGGGGCCTTATAAAGGCGATGGTGTGGTTTGGGTTGGACCAGGTTTTCCCTGACCTGACCCCTTTTTGTGTCGATAGGCACTTTTCTGGAAGCGCTATTCTGGATCCATTAAAAGAATGGTCTCCACATTTTTAACAAAGTCTTCAAAGGGTTTTAATTGCTGACTATTGACGGTAAAGATATTACCGTTCGATGGGTTCTCCACTTCCACTGCCCCATGTTCAAACACTTTTTTGAGAATGTATGGTCCAGTCCTTCTTGATTTCAACTTTCTAGGAAAAAGGCAGAGTCTTGAATTGAAAAGCAAAACTTTTTGATCAGGTTCAAAAGACTTTTGCACTATGTTCTTGTCATGAAAAATTTTCATCCTGGATTTTGCAATCTTAGCATTTTCATACGCTTCAGTTCTTAATTCCTCCAATTTGTTAATCTGAAGTTTTCTTGCTAGTCCGGCTTTGTCCACGTCAAAGTTAATTGTCTTAATAGCCCAGTATGCCCTATGTTCCAATTCCACATGTAGATGACAAGGCTTCCCATAGACTAATCGGTAAGGAGACATGCCCAAAATTGTTTTAAAAGCAGTACGATACGCCCACAGTGCATCAGTTAGTCTTGACGACCAATCTTTGTGATATGGATTTATCGTTTTTTCTAAAATTAATTTGATCTTCCGATTAGCCAATTCAACCTGTCCACAAGTTTGTGGATGGTATGGATTTGTAATTTTGTGAAAAATCAAGTATTTTTTCATCAGATTCTAGAAAGGTCGAATACAAAAATGAGCACCTCCTTCACTTATAATGGATTTTGGGATTCCAAATCGGGATAAAATATTTTCTTTTAAAAACTTGATCACTGTTTGATGATATTATTCCGACATAAAATTGCCTCAACCCATTTGGATACATAGTCTACGGCTACCAAAATGTATAGATAGCCAAAGGAGGGGGGAAATGGTCCCATAAAATTGATGCCCCAACAGTCAAAAATTTTAATTATTAGAATGGGGTTTAGAGGCATCATGTTTCTTCTTGAAATATTTTCCAACCTTTGACATCTATCACAAGTTAAACAAAAACCATGAAAATATATGAAAAGTGTGGGCTAGTAAAATCTGCACTGTAGGATTTTTGTAGCGGTTTTTCTAGATGAAAAATGGCCACCACATGCTTCAGAATGACAAAATGCTATTACATGTTTGCTTTCTTGAGCTGGGATGCAACATCTTATGATTTGATTCTTACAATACTTAAATACGTACGGATTGTCCCAAAAGAAATTGCGAACCTCTCTCAAAAATTTCTTTTTGTCCGTGGGGGAAAAGGACAGATGGGGTATTCTAGTAGCAAGAAAACTAGCAATATCAGCGTATCATGGAGTCTCATCAATTATGAACAGTTGTTCATCGGAGAATTTTTCATTGATTGGCATTTCATCCTCATGAAATTCATAAGTTAACCTAGACAGATGGTCTGCCACCACATTCTCAACACCCTTTTTGTCCTTAATGACCAAGTCAAACTCTTGAAGTAAGAGTATCCATCACAAGAGCCTTGGTTTAGCATCTTTTTTTATGACCAGAAATTTCAGTGATGCATGGTCAGTGCATACAGTAACAGAAGAACCAACAAGATAAGAACAAATTTTTTTCAAAGCAAAGAGTACGATAAGTAATTCTTTTTTAGTTGTCAAATAATTCATTTGAGCATCATTTAAAGTTTTACTTGCATAGTAAATCACATGTGGTTTCTTATCTGTTCGTTGACCCACACAGCACCTACAGCATAGTCACTTGCATCACATATTAGCTCAAATGGAAAGTCCAGTCAGGGAGTTGCATTATTAGGGCGGAAATTAACATGCCTTTAAGGTTGTCAAAAGATTTTTGGCACATTTCACTCCAATCAAAGATTACGTCCTGACTCAGGAGATGACAAATGGGTTTAGCTATGGTACTAAAATCTTTTATGAATCTCCTGTAAAACACTATATGTCCTAGAAATGATCGGACATCTTTTACACTCTTAGGAGCAGGCAAATTCCCAATCAGATCTATTTTCGCCTTGTCAACTTTCATGCCTTCAGACGACACAATGTGACCTAAGACAATGCCTTGTGTTACCATAAAATTGCATTTTTCCCAATTAAGCACCAGATTGGCTTCTTGACATCTTATCAACACTTTTTCTAGGTTGGTCAAACACAAATCAAATGAGTCACCATACACAGAGAAGTCATCCATGAACACTTCCAATTTTTTTTCGACCATGTAACTGAATAGACTTAACATGCATCTTTGAAATGTTACAGGAGCGTTACAAAGCCCGAAAGGCATCCTTTTGAATGCAAAGGTGCCAAAGGGGCACGTGAATGTGGTTTTCTCCTAATCATTGAGTGTTATCTCAATTTGATTATACCGGAATAGCCATCCAGGAAACAGTAAAATTCATGACTTGCAATCCTCTCTAGAACCTAGTCAAGAAAGGGAAGAGGGAAGTGGTCTTTTCTAGTCACCAAATTGAGTTTTTGGTAGTCAATACACATCCGCCATCCTATGAAGACTCTAGTTGGTATTAGTTCATTTGCATCACTTTTTACCATTGTGACTCCAGACTTTTTACGCACAACTTGGGTTGGACTAACCCAATTGCTATCAGAGATGGGGAAGATTATCCTGGCATCTAAGAGCTTTAGCACCTCTACCTTTATGACTTCCTTCATGTGAGGGTTCAGTCATTGCTGTTTTTGATGAGAGGGTTTTGAGTCCTCTTCAAGTATATGGCATGATTACAGATTAACGGGCTTATACCTTTCAAGTCAGCAATGGTCCACCCAATGGTGCTTTTGTGGCTTTTAAGAACTTCAATCAGTTTAGACTCCTGTAAGTCTGTGAGTTTAGACAAAATTACCACTAGGAATGACTCGTCCTCTCCTAGGAATGCATATTTGAGGAGATGGGAGAGGTTTCAATTCAGGCTTTGGTGGCTTGTCACTTGATGAGAGTAGCTTTTGTGCCACTTGGTGAAAGTTCCTCGAATTTTGGGGCCCATGTATTTCTAGCATGAGTTGGGCATTCTTTGATCATCATCTACTGTTTGAGATGTGATGGATTCTGACAAAGAAAAGTTCAGTGAAATTCTCACAGAATAT
>CAUOFW020002807.1:0-43539 GCA_963454935.2 Ilex paraguariensis
TAAAGCTCAAACCTTTTTACTTCAGTCCCTAAAGCCCATCTTGTATAATTTAAGAAAAATAAAGTTCATAAAAATTATGAGTCTCGGACCCACGTGACAGCAGCATCAATTTCAGCCTTTTTACTCTATGGGTTGCCATAAAAATAAAAAACAAATATAAAAGCCTAACAATAAAGTTCTAAAAATATTAAGTATAAACTCAATGGTAAATAGTCTCTCACCAACCAATAATGCAATATTTAGGATTTAAAATATGATAAAATCATGCTCAAATATATCTCAGTGTGAATAGATATTAAATTCAATAATATAAATTATCTAATTATTTCTATTCACATTTTAGCATTTTAATCCAATAATAGAGTATTTAGAATACACTTTCGTGCACTCATCACTCCATCCAATCTCAACTCTTCTACCAATCTAAATTCCCCAAAATATTTCTCTCTGTTTATATGCTTTCCAAACACCCCCCTCTGTCAATATCTCTCTCACACCCAATTCTTTCTCACGCTTCTCTTTATCGCTGCCTCTTCTATGAAGCAACACCACTACCATGGCCACTGTCAACAATAGCCAATAGTTGTCAAGTATCTCTCTTACAATCATATCTCTCTTTTTTTTTTTCTTTCTCTCTGTCACCCGAAAGCCCTTTTGCTATTCCTCCCAGCCTGTGCCGTAGATGTTCGACTCACGCAAACCACACATACACACTCACAAAGCTGACACCCATTGCTTTTGACACCAGTCATACTCCCTCTTCCTTGCTTGAATGTTTTATATAAGTTTTTGATAATCCAGTGCATTTAAATTGTCAAATGAGGGTGATGTTTTGCTTCCATTTGCTCCTACGGCTCGAATTCACAATATGATTTAGGGTTCATTAGGACCACCCCACTAATGCATACTAGGTGACTTGACAGAACGCCAAATAGAAGAAAAATAGCCATTGGCTCACTCGCTGAATCTAGAAACTAACACCTCTCTCTCCAATCTCTATCCTCCCTCTTTAGGAAGGGTGTTGGAAGGGTTGGTTTTGATATGGATAAACATTGGGCACTACATGGACAAAGTAGTTTGATCATCTATAAATTGACTTAGATGCAACAATTTATGTTTTTTTCATCAGTATTTGGCGAAATTAGACATGTAGATGGTGTTGATAACATGGATTCAACATTCAAACATTGTTGAATTTAAGGCAAGTGAGATGAGTTAGTGGAATTCTAATTTGTTTGTGGTCAATTAGTGTTTTTTTCCTTTCTTGATATTGAAAATTACAAGTAAATGTTAATTTGTGTATGTCAATTGTTGACTTTTTTAAATTGGTGATTGCAGGTTTAAGGTTGGTTTTCAATGATGGAATGTGTATATAAAACTTTGGCTTTTGGTGACTTTAGACAAATGCATCTAAAGCACATCCAAATACCAGTTCATTCTTGAAGACTTCTCTTTGGTTTAATTTTCTTTTGATCACTTTAATTTTAGTTTGCAAGCTCCTGCGAAACGTTTTTAACATTAACTATTTGATATAAACTTTGCATGTATATATTTTATGTTGTATTTCACTAGGAATTTAGTTTTAAATTTTGTTGTGAGTAACATGAAGGTTTATGGTGGTTTGATTTGATGTTTGTACTAAACAGTAGTTGCTGTGATTATTTTCCTATGTTTTTGTTGATTTGGCATCACATAAGTCTCTATGTTGCTAACTTATCGTTTAATTAATTATTCCCTGCCACATTTTGTTTTATTTTTAATTTAATAACATTGTGTGTTGGCATAAAATCATGTCCTTAACTCGATGTTGTGGTGGTTATTGTTATGTTTGGATATAGGATATGGGTGGCGGTTGTGTTATGTAGATGGTGGTGTGGTTGTGTTTTTGGTTGCGAGCTATGAAGATGGGAAGCGTTTTGTAGGAAAAGTGGTTTGACAAAGAGCACGAAGGGATGAATTTGGTTTTTTTTTTTTTTATGTCAAACTTCTTAAAGGTGAAGTAAGTATAAAATATTATTTACGGCATATTATTTAGTCCATTTTTGGTGGAGTGATTGACAATGTAATTACCCCTTTGATTAGGGAAGACCCAGGTGGTAGAACATCATCAAGAAGAGAAAAGTATGGATTTTGGAAAATCCAGTTCAATTTGAAGTGATTTTGTTGAGGAACACAATGACAAAGACAAGTGGAAAGGGGTAATGCGAAAAACAATGGAGCTCTAAGACAATATGTAGAATCCAAGGTGCCACAATTGAGTTGGACACCTGATCTTCGTCAATGTTTTTTTCATGTCATTGGCAGGTTTGGAGGCCAAGATAGTAAGTTCTTAATGTTTAGTCTGTAAAGGTTTCTGGTGTTTGTTCTTTAGTTTCCACTTCATGTAAAACAATTTTTGACTATTGTTGCAAGAGAAAAGTATTTGTATTTTAGGACAGTTCTTGTAGATTTGAGAAATCAAATAACTTTTTTTGAGGTTTGTTGTAATGAATTTTGTGACTTAGAAAAGAAGTTTGAAGTTTGGTTTTTTTTTGATTTATTGGGTCAGTTTAGGGATGAGAATTTTTATAGTTTTTATGGTGGTTTATATAGGTTAAAATTTTGGAAATACTATCTTCATAGGAAATTTTGGCCTTTTTTTTATGATTTATTGGACAGATAAACTTATTCGGTCTCATTATGTGTGCCACTTTTGCTCTTGCTAATGCTCATTTTCTATAATTATTGAGTTTTTTTCGTTACATAGTGCCTTCAGGCATGAACATATACTATTATATACATACACTATTAGTTTTTGTCTTAAAAAAATGATCAGGTTAAACTTTTTGAAAAAAAAAAGAAAATACAAATATAAGTATAATGTTATTTTTGCATATGAGATAAGTGATGTTAGATTGATGAAATTTTTAAAAATTTTATTAACATTTTATTGGAAAATATAACGATACATATATTTTTTAAGATTAATATATTTAATCAAAAAATTTCATAAAAATTGATATTTATATAGAAAATAAATAATTAAAAAAAATTTTAAAAATAATTTAGAGAATATTTAACTATGAAAGGATAATGTGACATTTACAATTCTTTTTAAAAGTAAAATAGTGAAGGTTTAATAGCACTTTTGGTCTATTTTTTGTCACTTTAGTCCTCATTGCATCTATTTTATTAATTTGATCCGTAAAATATTTAATTCATGTCATTTTGTTCTCTACAAAGACGTACCATTAAGTTTTGACGGAATAATCACTTGTTGAACACGTGATACCGTCTAAAAAAATGACACGTGGTCACTTTCTTTAAAAAATTTTACGGATTATCTAATTAGGGATCAAAGTGACACACATTAAATATTTTAATGATTAAATTGATACAATGATAACTAAATTAACAAAAAATAAATACTTTAAGGATCAAAAGTATTACTAACCCAATAGTGAATTAAATTTATATATATATACACATAAATACATATATAGGTCGGAAAAGAAACACTCAAAATGAGTAAAATCATTACAACATACATACATCTTGTACATAGCCATGTAAGAATTTGAAAGAAAAATTATCTACTACGATCAATATGGTATCAAAAATTGTCTTCCCAATCGTGGTCATAACCATATTTGGACTTGATCATCATTTCACTCACCAAAAATATTAAAAGTCAATTTGTAGAATGGACTTTATACAATGAACTTTTAAAAAATACCCAAGTGTTTGGTGCAAATGCGCTGTGAAAGTCTTTTTAAATTAGGAAGGGCACCTCCACATAACAGCATGTTCGGTGTCAAAGTATAAAATTACACTTAATTCGTAACATTGCCCTTCCTGTTAATATATATATATATGTTAGTCCTATGATGTAGTTTACACTTGTTACTTTTATGCACCATCTCAATGTAGATCGTTAGATTAATGGGTCTCATTGATTTTATTAAATTTTCGAATGCTATGATCATGTCACATTAGATGATGCAAGTTAGATTGTGTTCATATCATTTTTTATTTACTAGTTCACCATGAAAGGTATCTAACATAGTTTCAAACAAATCAGTACAAGCATAACAATTGATACAAGATTATTTAGAAAACTCGTAATCTGCAAAGGTTATGCAAAATGCAATAACAATGAAACACAGAAAGTGGAGTACTGGCGTGCGACACACCTCCACCATCTTCATTTCCGCACCTCTTCTGTAACTCTCAAGGCTCTTCACCACTCTCTCAAATCACATGGTGTTAGAGTTTCTCAAGAGACCAAAATCTCCTCCTCCTCCTCCTCTCTCCCCCCCCCCCCCCCCCCCCCTCTCTCCTTCTGTGCTTTCTCCAATATGAAAGTGCATGTTTATGACAATAGGTGATTATTGAATAATGGCAACGTAGAGAGAAGCGTATTGGAAATAAGAAGATCAAAGTTCTCAATAGGTGAAAGCATGGATCTAGTGACCAAAGATCTTCTTGAAGCAGGGCCGGCCCACCACTATTAAAAAAAAATCATGAGTTTTAGACCTAAATTTTTAAAAGGCCTTATAATTTTAGATACATAACTAATCTACATAAAAAATTTAAATCCATAAAAACTTTAGGTCTTACAAAAATGCCCCAAAAAATTAAAGCCCAATCAAAAAATTTAATTTCAATAATTTGGCCATATAATTCAATTCATAACATTAGAAATTCAAAAATCAAAAATTTAAAAAAAAAATGCAAAACTCAATTTATATTTACTCACATCTATTCTCTCTCTCTTAAAAAAAAAAGCATCACATCCTCCTCTCTCACTTAAAAAAAATTAAAAAATATATATTTTTTTTAAATAATACTAAAAATAAAAAAAACCTAATTTAATATTACCGCTTTAGGCCTCAGATTACCTTGAGCCACCCCTATCATGAAGCCAAAGTATATACTCACTTTTTACGCTAAAATGTTCATCAAGTTTTATATTTATATTAGCGATATCATGTGACTTAAGTCACTATACATTGAATTATAACACTGTGCATGCATTGAAATGTGTGTGTTGGAATTTATGTATGTATGTGTAGTTGTGTGTTGTTGAGTATGTATATTGAGTTTTTAAAATTTGGGGGGAAAGTTTGTGTTGGGTATGTAAAATTTTGAGGGAAAAATATATCTCCATAAGTTTAAACACCTATCTAATCTATTATATAGATGCCTAACTCTGGGTATCAATGTGAAAATTAGTTTTTATGTAGGGTTAAAATTGATATTATCATATAAAGATTAAGGATAACATTGGAATTTAATTAAATCAATTAAATGGCAGTGGACAACTTCGTGAGAAGTGAAAAGGACCGGTTTTGAGAAGTCACATTTTCTAGCTTTTAGAAATGGAAATTCCAATAATGCACTTTCGGGTCAGGAAGCGGGGAGTGTGAATCCGCCAAACAGTTCACATCACACGTCAGACGAATGCACTTCTCGTCTTAAAAGCCCATTTAGGACGCCCATCAAACACACGCCAAGACTCTATCAAAGCCCATTTTATTGTGGGACACCAAAGTCCACGCAAAATTGCACTATTCAATAGCCTATCACAATATTGATTTGCTTAGCATATCAATCGTGAAAATTGGTGATCATAGACATTATCACGAATATAAAGATGGGTCAAGGCTCAATGGCGTTGGCATGATTCTAATGTCAATTGAGACATGACCATTATAGTCCTTAGTGCAGTGAAGGAGTATTTTTGATGCAACTTTTTAAATGTAAATAGTCACTATCTAAATATTTTAAGGTATTATGGAATGACTAAGGCTGTCAAAATTCGACACTACACGATTAACCGACACGAATTAAACAGATTTGAGTGAGATCTTAACGGATTTGGGTGATAAACCGGTTGACACGCCAAACACGTTTAATAAACAGGTTGTGTTCGGGTGAGATATGTCAAACCGTTTATCACATGTTTACCCGTTTAAATAAAATTAATATAATAAAAAATTAATAATTATTTTTAAAAATTAGTTAAAAAAAAAAGAAGTAAAAAATTAATAAAAAAAAAGAAATAAAGTAGTAGTTCAAAGACAAAAGAGAAGAGTTGAAGAGCACTTCAAAGACAAAGGCAAACTAATGTCTTTTATTTTTGTCCCACGTTGAAAAATGAGAGGAGATGG
Source organism: Ilex paraguariensis (assembly GCA_963454935.2). Lineage (NCBI taxonomy): Eukaryota > Viridiplantae > Streptophyta > Magnoliopsida > Aquifoliales > Aquifoliaceae > Ilex > Ilex paraguariensis. The sequence goes on from CAUOFW020002807.1 coordinate 6,153, forward strand.
AGAGGGTAGGTTGCCTATAAAAGACAATAGTCAATTGTTTTTTTTTTAAAAGCCTTCAAGTCTTATTTTTATGATATTTGATTTAAATTCCTCTTTTTTGAGGTAAGTGCAATTAGTAGTAAAAAAAAATAGAGTATTAAAATTTGTTGATATAATTTTTTTTAAATTAAACGGGTTAAACGAGTCATGTCGTGTTCATGTTGAAATTTTTTACCTGTTTATTAAACGTGTCGTGTATGAATTTATACGTTTTTTACCAGTCACCCGTTTAACTCGACACGTAACCGTTTAACCCAACACGATTGACACTCTTAGGAATGACTATGTTATTTTTGATAAATGTGAAGGGCTATTAATGATTTTTACTCAAAATTGAATGAGAAAGAGTACCAATATTTAGGTGAACCCCTAGCTAGCTACCTATGCTTGCCTACAACCCTTGTATCCCCTTCCTCCCACGGCATGACCCCCACGTGATGTGCCGTTCCTCGCATCTTCATAACTATTATCATCAAATAGTGCTTATCCCAACATTGCACTTTGTAATCAACTCTAGTAATCTTATTTAAGCAAGTATGTAACACAAGTTGAGGCGCTATAGGCTCACACCCATCAAACACAAACCTTTTATAGAGCAAAATTAAGAGTAGGCATTCTAAGTCATACAAAAACTTGCCATTGTATTCGAGATGGGCACAAACAAGATTTTATCCAAATGCAGCACATGAATTCATCGATAACATCATCCCAATTAGCCATGAATTGTGGTGGTTCGTGATGTCTTGGGTGATTTATGGGGTGCGATGGATGTGCACCAGTAAGGGGTGGTTCTGTGGCAGTTCGTAGAGAATTAGGGAGAATGAGTTGAAAAAAACATATCTACACATTTATGTGTGCGCGTGGGCGGGGGGCTAGGATGAGTGCGAAGCTATAAAGTATGGATACGGTTATGGGATACGGATACGATACGATACGTGTACGACGATACGATAAAGTCTAAAAAAAGTATACGGGTACGATTAAGATACGACTATAATAAAATATATTTAATATTTTTTATTATTTTCAACCAGCTTAATACTTATGTATTTTGGTAGTTCTTTAATATACAATAAAAAAAATTAGTATTTTTTTTTAGTTTCAAAAAAATATATATCATATCGTTGTAGTATATTTACAAAGTGAAATGACTAATTAAAAGAATAAAAACTAATATTTACCTAGTATTTAGATGTAATTTTTGCTAAAATAAAAATGTAATAACTTTATTTTATACTCTTTTGACATGTAATTGTAGATAATACTTAAGAAACACTCATATGTCTTTGGAATAATATAAATTTTTTGTTAATGTATTGTATGATATATGAATTCGAAAAGAGATGTTAAAAGTTTAACTCAAAAATTATACATGTTGTTCGATCACAAAAGTATTTTGTGAAGTACCATAATATTTAATTATTATTGAATATATATAAAGTGTATCTGATATGTGTCTTCGAATATCGTATCCGATACGATATCGAATACATGTACGTCAACCTTAACGAAATATTCGTGCTTCGTAAGGGCGATGGATAGGGATGAAGTTTTTGGAGAAGAGGGTTTGCTTTCAACTAGGGTGGACAAATCAAATGGAACAATGCTCTGCACACCACTTTTGAACACTACTTAATGTGATACCATACTAACCATCGAATATTTGATAATATTTTGTGTGACTTACTAATTTAATGATGTTTATTAAGATAGTGCACAAAGATGGTGCCAAAGTGGTGTGAATAGTATTGTTGAATAAGTGTTAAATATGATAGGAAATAAAAAGTAAAACCTTAATATTATTAAATATTATTAAATATTAAGTTTTAGATTTGGTGGTCTTTTTGTCATTTGCCTAATGTCAAGGGTCTTATAATATATATATATATGTTGTCTTAGACAATTTCTTTCGCTCCGAGTTGTTATTAAGTTCAATAGAGAAGGCTACGCGACGCGTACGATGCACCGAGCGAGGCAAAGAAGAAGCCAGGCGCAAGAAACGCAATAGATGGCGCACATTAGCTGAGAGAAAACTTTTGCCGCGATCGCAGAGAATTTCTCGATCATCAGATCCTGTACTCTCTCTCTTCCCCGACCGTAGCATCGTCGAGAAAGAGAGTCGATTGCTTTAGAAAGAGAACGTAAAGAGAGAGAGGAGAGAGGAGAGAGGAGAGAGAGAGAGATGTGGGTGTTCTATCTGATATCGCTGCCTCTAACACTGGGCATGGTGATATTTACTCTGAAATACTTCGCCGGTCCATACGTACCTCGATATGTATACTTCACCGTAGGATACACATGGTTCTGCTCTATCTCCGTCATCATCCTCGTCCCTGCTGACATTTGGACGGTACTTTCCCAATTCCTCAGTTTTCCTTTCACTTGCTTTTGTTTCCTGAGTTTTTTGTCACTGCATGGGAACTATGAATCGTAGTTGAGTTTATTTGGTTTAAGTTTATATCGTTTTGAAATATATTTGGTGTTAATTAGGGCTTTGTTCTTAGTTAAATTGATAATTATTGTTGCATTGGGCTAATTTGTTTACTGGGGCGTAATTAATTTGACCTGCCTTGTTAATTACATAATATTAGCGTATTTTTGCAAGAAGCTTGCGTTAACTCTACTTTTCCGCGTACTTTTTTCTAATATTTGCTAAGTTGATCAAAAGGAAAAGGAGTTTGAAAGAATTTGGGGTTTTGAAAAAGGATGGTCAGGAGGAGAGTTGAGTTATTCAACTTGGTTTTGTTGTATGCATTCTATGCTTGAAACTTTGAGCTGTAGTTGAGTGTATTAAATGCTGTCTGGGCAAGATTAGTGAAATTCTACTAATACTTGGACTTAGGTGGCATCAACTTGGGTGTTGGAATCAACCACAAGTGAAGAAATGGGGAACGTGTGTTGGAATGAAAGTCAATTGCTTGAAGGCCAGATATATCAGTGGTGTGGTGCATATATGATATGTGGGTCCTGTAGTAAAGAGTTTGGGAGAATTTTTTTGAGAATAAAGATATTAAATTTCGTTGATCTTCCTTATTTCTTTCTTCTTTTGGGTTGTTTCAACTACCCTATAGCTTGTGGAATATGAGCCTTAGTTGCAGGAATTTGGTAATCTCCTGTACATGTTGCATTGAGTTTTAACTATGGGCTAACTCAGATGTTAATATTGAGATGGACGGATTGCACGGGAACTATTAATGATAAAGAAAAGCTTGCTTGACCTTGGTAAGCAGGAAAAATTGAAGGTTTGAAAATAAAGGTGGAGTTCTATGATTAAATGGTTAGGATCTGGGGAAACAGCAGTATCCAAAACAAATATGAAGAGTAAAGATTCATGAAAAAATGAAGAACAAAGAGAGGAATGAAAATGAGAAGATCCCTTTAGAATATAACATACTTGGTTGAAGATCATTCCATGCCATTGTCCTACAAAACTTGCGTTTACCATTTATGAAACATGATCATTATAAATGAAACTTGAGAGACAGACGCTTTCTGCAAAATGTGTTTCTTGGATTTGCTTGGCTTTATCTTTTGGTGTTCATTTTCACTTGGTTTTACTTCATGCTAGTTTGTGTGTCTCTCCTTTGGATTCTTATCTTTCTTTGGACAATAAAGTTAACACATTAACCAAACATGTGTGAAAAAAATGAACAAACTCCACCATCAGATCTCTTTAACTGCATTTTAGCCACATTCCAACAATTCTGGAAGCTAGGAAGCACGGATACTTCCACAAGGGAGCCGTGTTAGTGTCGGACACGGATACGGTCTCAGACACATGTCCGACATGGCTAGAAATGTCTTGAATAGTGAACTTAGTCGGACATGCCTAGGACACGAACATAAATTTTTCTTTTAAAAAAAAATAACTTTTAACTATTAAAAAGATTGTGATTTTTACTTTTTTAAATATATTTTTTGTTATGTAACTTATATATTATGAATGTTAATGGATGTCATGATGTTTGATGAAAATAGTAGATATTTAGTTTGATCTATTTCAATTTTAATCCAAAAAAAATAATATTTGTTAGATCTTATTATTAATATTGTTATAATATATCTTTTATTTTGAATATATAACAACACTATTATTATTTAAAAAATATATTATATTATTTTTATAGCCGCATCCTTACTGTACCTGTGTTCTATCTTTTTAAACTTTGTCGAATTCCTGTATCCGTATCGTATCAGATACGACACCAGTGCCCATATCCGTGCGTCCTAGTCTGGAAGTTAGGCACCTTTTGATTCTTATCTTTCTCGCCTTCAGGGTGCAAATGTTTCCTGTTTTCTAACGTTCATGATTTCTTTATTGTTATGCAGACGATAATTGGTCATGACAATGGAGGAATCTCTTTCTTTTGGAGCTGGTCGTATTGGAGTACATTTTTGCTTACTTGGTATGCGTTGTGTAAAATTGTGGGCCCAGGCCTCTATTTCCTTTTCTGTTCTGTATTATACCCCAATTGACCAAAGTTGGTTAGGGTTTACTTGAAGATTGCTAGTATTTAATTCTCTGGGAGGTTTGTTTGTTGTGTTGTGGAACATTAACTACCCTTCGTCGAGGTTATCAACAGATGTATGCTGAGTATCAAACGTGTATATAGGGATTTATTGTAGGTGAATACTTATACTTGTACTTATGCTGCCCCTCTCCCTAACTAACTGGGTATAGGTTAGTGGTGAGCAAATCCTTATGTAATTAAAGTGTGCTATTTCTTTGATCAGGCTAGTGGTGCCCCTTATTCAGGGCTATGAAGATGCTGGAGACTTCACAGTGATGGAAAGATTGAAGACTAGTGTACATGTAAACTTGGTCTTCTATTTAGCAGTGGGATCCGTCGGCCTTTTTGGGCTTATTCTCCTCATTACTATGCAAAAACCTAGGTTTGTTTCTCACCTCTGAACTTGTTCATCTTTGTTGTTTAATCAAATGTCTTCTTTTGTGGTTGTTGATGTCTGTAGACTTTCAGTCAGCTGTTAACTTATGTACTGTCCCATGAAAAGCTTCCTCACAGAAGAATCATTTATTGTCTCATTTCACCATCTGCTTGTGTGCTATTTTTTGGGGTCATCTCCTGCATATTAAATTTATTAGTTAGTTTTTAGCTATGTGATTAATTTTTGAAAACAATGTTTACATGTTGAGGGCTCAATAAACTGATTTTTTTTCCCGGATATTTGGGGCTGAGGGTTTGTGAACTATAGTAGAATTGAGGTGACACTGTGATGAAGATCGTGTAGGAATTGGATAGATTGATTATGATAGTTATTTAGATACTTTTAATATTTATCGTTTAAGTAATTTTTTTTAATTTTTAAGGGTTTAGTTGTCATTATAACTATTTATTTCTTTTAGAGTTCTTTTAGGATTTGTGCTCTCCCTATATATATAGGGAATACGGGATTTGTTTTGGTAGACTTTGATTATTGATATTGAATTTTCTTTCTAAAATTCTCTCTATTTTCATCTCCTTCTTTTCTCATCCCTTCTCATCTTTAATTCTTCCCTAATATGATCTACATCAATTTGGTATTAGAGCCTAACTTCGATTTGGAAAAAGGAAAAAAAAAAAAACGAAGTTACTGTTCATCGCACTGTTCACGCGTGCACTGTTAACCCAAAAAACTGTTCATTCAAAAACATTGTTCATCAGTGAAAAAAAAAAAAAATTTGTCTCAGCAGATTAAAAAATTACAGAAAAATCCTAGTTGTTCCAGAAATTACAGAAACACCCTAGAAAGTTGCAGAAGCTGCAGAACTACCCCCAGAAATTTCAAAAATTACAAAATCTTCCCCTAGAAGTTTCAAAAATTGCAGAATCATTCCTAAATGTTTCAGAATTTTTTCTTGATTATGGTATGCATACTCCTATGAAATTTGAGACTAATATTTTTATTCATTGAAAAATTAGAGAATTTGCAAAGGATTCAAAACATATTTTCTTCTATTTAAGTTTTCTCACTTCTCATAATTATTAATTACATTCTTGAACTCATTCTTATGTTATTCTCATCTTTTAAAGTCAATCATGAGTTCATATGATCATTATGATGCCTATTCATATACTTATCCAATATCAAGAATGTCTCAAGTTCATAGTTCTCCACAACGTCATCATTATACCTATTCCACTCTTAGAACTTCTCGGAGTCATCATAAAGTCTATAATAAGTTTGAGTTTTATTATGAAGATTATCTAGAATACTACTCAGGGACACTTTGGTCACATAACAGTTACCAACATCATGCTTCCTAAAGTCGTCATCAAGGTCAATCTGGATCAATTTTCAATGTTATTAGTGACCATTCAAAAGCCCAAATTGCCCTAGGAAAAAAGGTTGAGATATTTGAAATTGAAGTTGCTAATACTAAACATTCACTCGGTCAATTACGTGAAAAATGTAGAGGGGTAAAAAATCAATTATCTGAATTAACACGTCAACTTTTTCACTTGAATAAAATTTTTGCAAGTCAGCAAATGGAAGAAAATAATGATAGTCATATTTCTGTTCGGACACCCGCATAATGATAGTCATATTTCTGTTCCATTGGAGTCTCATGCTTTACATCCTTCAAAACATACTTTCAATCGTTTGAGCATTGATACTAGTGATGAGATTATTTTTGATCTTATCATGTTTCCTACCTCATCGGTGCCAAAAGTTGAATCACCACTAAGCATTGAACTTGAGGAAAAGTTCATTCAGTTAGTTCCTATGCAAGATATTGAGCATATTGAGCTATCTATTTTAAAATCTGTTGGCAATTATTCTATCTGTATTATTCCGAATCATGATGGCATTGTTGTGGATTTTTCTTCATTTGAGATTATTGATTTTGTTTCGGATTCTTCTCCACCTGAGATTGATGACATTGTTCTAGATTCTGCCCCACTTGAGATTGTTAACTTTGATTCTTTGCCTACTGTCAAGTGTTCAATTGAGTCTATACTTTCTTATTTTCAGCACCAAAGTGTTATAATCACTCCTTTATCATTGATGTCTTGTTCCGTTGAATGTCAGTTGTTCAAATCTAATGAGAATTATTTTGTTATTCTTGAGTTTGGATCTAATGCTTATTTGCTTAATTTTTTATTGAATGTTAGTATTAGTCCAGATTTTTATTTGGAGGACATACTACTTAATCGAGGTATTCCGGAGTTTCCTATTTTGTTATCAGGTGTTTCTACAAGTGGAATTGTTTCTTCCTCAGCATTCGCTCCAGCTCTTATCTTTCCACTTTCATCGCGTATTTCAGGGCAAATAGATGATGTGTTACGTGATCAGAATTACATTGCTACAGATGAAAATTCTTGCATTTATTTTGAGCGATGGAAAGATATTAATGGTTCTTTCATTCTAGATGAGACATTATGTCATCTTCATCTTCCACTCTTGGGGTACTTCTACTTTGAAGACTCTCCGGAGGAGAGTTTTTTTCAACCGGAGGAGAATGATGAAGATCGTGTAGGAATTGGATAGATTAATTATGGTAGTTATTTAGATACTTTTAATATTTATCATTTAAGTAATTTTTTTTAACTTTTAAGGATTTAGTTGTCATTATGACTATTTATTTCTTTTAGAGTTCTTTTAGGATTTGTGCTCTCCCTATGTATATAGGGAATATGGTATTTGTTTTGGTAAACTTTGATTATTGATTATTGATATTGAATCTTCTTTTTAAAATTCTCTCTATTCTCATCTCCTCCTTCTTCTTCTTTTCTCATCCCTTTCATCTTCCCTTCTCATCCCTAATTCTTCCCTAATACGATCTACATCACACTGCCTTCTTGTACTTGGACCAGGTGGCATGTTATTTGTTGGATTAGCTGGGTCTTCAGCTCTTCTTGCAGACTCTTATGAGGCCCATATGTTGAGCAAGATCAAGGTAGTTTTTTTCCCCCACTTTTTGGTTGTCATCGACTCTAAGGCTAGGAGGGCCCTGGCGCTATGCCCACTTTATGGATGAATTTTGGGATCTATGCAGGGCTTTAAACATGCATTTTAGTTGGTCCCTCCATCAACAAAAAGCTGATTTGTTGAGGGGAGAGAAGTAATCAACATTCTAAGGATGTAGTCGGTTTTCAAACTCTTAATAAGGCCACTTTGTACACTTGGATGGCGCCCTTGTTGAATTTGAAAATTCAATGTGAGGGATGTTCCCTTTGAAACTTTGGACAGTAGTGTATTGCAGATGTAGGAGTTGTGTCATGTTTCATTTGAAGGAGAATCAGTTGTCTGGTGGTTTGGTTGGCCTATTACAGCTTGTGGCATTTGGACCACACTTGCAAGAAAGATGATAGGATTTTTTTCTCTGACAGTGAAGAAGAAATAGTTGGATGGTTAGATCAGGAAATCAGAAGTCTTATATCGTCTCAGAAGTCATTTGGAGTCCATTCTATCCTCTCTGAGATTGATGATGATGGCTAGTCGAGGTTATCTCAGGAATTGAAGTCTTCTATGTACCTTTATTGTGTCTTATTCCTTAATATTCCCCTTGCTGATAGGACCGCTTACTTTGGAAGAGAGATTTAGGAGTCAGATGCCTCAGTGTTGTATACTTGTGTCCTGCTTTGTGCAATATTTTCTTTTGTTCATTTATTTTGCAATAATTTTAAGGAATCCTTTTATGTTTTGTATCCTCTCTTCCAATGAGCTTCTGTTTACCATAAGCCTTATAATGTTCCAAAAATATCATAATTGAGGACAAATACAGGAGCAAGTGGTCTATAGTAAAAGTGATTGCAGGATCCTGATCTTTGGTAGTGACACCTTAGGTGCAAGACACTGAACTTCAAAATATGGAGTTTCCCACAATCAGGATTTACATTATATTGTTGATTGTGATTGTTTGTTTATTTTTGACATTTCTAATTGTTTCAGTTTGGTGGTTGTTGCCAATTTTTTGTTGGATATTTAAATGTATATGGTGGTCCGAAATCATGGTTCCATATGGTGTTACAAAACTAGCAAGAATAATAATTTCTCACTAGGTATTCAATTATTTGCTTTCTTATTTATTTTGTCAATATCTTCAGTGACAGGAGTATATTGGGGTTTCCCATGGCTTGCTCGAATACTTTTGGACTTGTTACAGGTGCATTTCTTCTTGGTTTTGGTTTGAGCGAGATTCCGAAGAGCATTTGGAGAAATGCTGACTGGATCACTCGCCAAAAGGTTCTTTCTCATAAAATTGCCAAAATGGCTTTGAAACTTGATGACGCGCATCAAGAGCTATCAAATGCCATTGTTGTAAGTGCTTTCTGATGCCAATTTTGAAGTCATAATTTTGCAAATTGGTCTACAGAAGCCATATAATACTTTCAAATTTTTTTTTTTTGGTTGTTATCTTGTTCGGTTTCATTATGTTTTCCTAGTGGTGTTTGTTTTAATATCTAAATTTGGTTTGCTGTTTGCAATTTTTCGTAGTCTAGTTCATCCTGGACTTGCATTCCTTTTCTTCTGTTGACCAACTAGAATATTTATTGCTTTCAACTTTGCAACCAATCTAACTGCAGGTTTTGGTTATCCTTTTTTAATTTCTTCATTTTTGGTTGGTTTATAAGGGAAGAAGTTCATTTCATTCAAGCAACGAGTAAGAGCACGAGTACAAAAGATTAAAGGACGTAGAGATAGAATATAAAGACTATCGAACTCTAACAACCCTAGCAACTGGGAAAACAAGAATGAAAATAATCAGGCTGACCCCACAAAATGCTATACTATACTAAATAAACTCAGCTGGATACCATGAGGCAAAAGATCAGCAACCTATCTATCCTTCTTGCATGGAGATTATCACCAACCCGTTTTGAAACCTTTGTCCCTTTGTGGATATGTGAACCCATATTGAAACCTTTAGTGGTAACCAACTATCAGCCAGATTGAAAAGAACAGAGTAATCCTTTGTAGGCAATGGTCACAACGGTAACCAACTCGCCATTGATCTCCATGTCCTGATAGACTACATTTATCCTGCAAGAAAGAATCTTATACCTGGTGGAGTCACTAGCTCAGTATTGATTTGGTTCATTGTTTTGAGAAATGGTGCATTCTGCAGCAATTTGGGAGTATTTATATAAATATGTATATATATATATATATATTTAACGGGTATAGCGGGGGCGGGGCAGGGGTAAGGGTAAGTCTATCCCCGCCTTCATTCCCGCACGGGTTTATACAAATATCCCCGTATACGTTTACTGTCCAATACGTATGGTCAATCCCCGGTCCAAACGGGACGGATTTGGACGAATACCCGTTTTCCCCTGGTCCATTGCCATCCCTACACGTTTTATGAAACCAAAAACTAAGTCCCCAATCCCCACTAGCAAAAGATGCCCTACTTAACCTAATCGAGTTGCAACTCATTCCTTATGCTTACACGGTTGGCTTATCCTAATATTGGAACCATTGGACTGTTCATATGATTAACGCTTACCCGTTACATATGGTCTGTTCAATGTGGACTTTTAGCCTCTTGGACCCATTTTCAGCACCTTAGGCAGTAATGGGTCATGAATATACTGCGTCTTGATATCTGAGACATGAGACTTGTGCTTGTTGTAGGCCAAAGTAGACACAGATATGGAGCCATTAAAATACTACACATCTATCATCTCACGGAGTACACCCTGCAACTTATGAGTTCTTCTGATGAGTCTATGTATTGAAATGTTGTGAAATATTACCATGCACTGAAGCAGTTCGCAGAAATGGATGGAAAGCCCTTTCCATTAAGAGAACTGGGTTCCTGTTAGATACCACTTAACTGATGCCATCAATCGCTTCTTGTGACGTTGAGAAGTCATCCATACTAAACTCTGGTGACTTTGAGCTAATTGTGACACTATGATGAGGTTCTAATTTCCAACAACATTAATGAGGCCAAACTGTTCTCTTTATCGCCCCAAAGACAGTGTTGCAAATTCCTCCTCCCTCAAATGCTGATCATGGCATGGCTTCCATAAATTGGTTTCTATAAATGCAGAGATATTTAAAGGGCTTTCCCTATTCATAAACAAAAGGACATAATGCCCCTTTTAAAACATTTGAGATTCTTCTCTCAAATGTTTGTACTTGGTTTTTCAGAATTGCAACACACCTTTGGTGGTTTCATCTGTCATTCAGATTGGTACTTTCCATAATCTATTGTGATTAGTCCCTCTCGCCTTCCTTTCCATTGTAAGAAAACCTTTTCTGAATCGAGGGAAGGAGGTGAATCTCACAGCTCAAGGAGTTCAGCCCTGCTACACTTAAAGTATTTGGCTTGAGTGATGTGAAGCTCTTATGAGGTTTTCCCTTGTCTTCAATTAAGGCATCATTGATTGAAAAAAAAATAAATTTAGGCATCGTTTCTCATGGTTAGATTAATGTGTGCTTATCTATTGAATGACTTTGTGACACGGCACCTTGAGCTAGCTGGATCCCTAACTTAAGCAATGGTGAGATGAATTACCATATTGATTAGGATATACTGATGGATCAATATGAAGTATCTTGAATTTATTTTGGTTTGCATCTGTGCATTGCATTTAATTTTCTTTTTTTTTTCTCCTCCCTTTTGTGGATTTCAGTGAGACATTAGTCATATATCTGAATAGTTTGCCATATGCCTCGATATTATAGTTTTTTGGTAGAACAAGCATTTTGAATCTTATTGTGATGTGCCCCATTAAGAAGTACAAGAAAAAAAAATGCAATAGTTGTTTGGGGTGTGCAAAGACATTTGTGCAATTATGATCACAGAGAATGGAATGTTAGGGCATGCAAAATGTATCAGCATGTCAATCCAAAGTGACGCGGAACTCTGACATGCCAATGCATTTTCGACTCTTATGCAGTAGTGCACAATAAATAATGCTAAGGCTGGATGTTGTTTCACATGGGTTCCGACACTTGCCTAGGATTTCTGCCCTTCAGAAATTGTCATCATTTCTATTGTGTAACCTGGCTAATAATGGGAAAACGTATGGGATTTTAATGGACTTTCTAATATATTTCCCTTCTGGAGAGCAAATGCACTGTAGGTTATGCTGTTTAAAATTATTGGGTGAGAAACTGTCTGCTCATCTTGTTTGATTTTTAGTTTGTTTGAACAGTTCCAAACAGGGAATCTATTTGGTAGTTGCATCTGCAATAACCATAGCTATATGTCATCATCCTAAATCTCTTGTTGCTTATCTCCAAATTTTCTCATACTGGCAAACTTTAACAGGTTGCTCAGGCAACATCCAAACAGATATCCAAACGTGATCCTTTGAGACCCTACATGGATATTATTGATAATATGTTAGTGCAAATGGTATTTCTCCTCGTACATCTTACAAACTGAATTATTTTTAACAAGGTTTAGGTAGTTCACACATTTTAAAATGTTTTTTTTTTTCTGTTCCCCAGTTCAAAGAAGACCCGTCATTCAAACCCCGAGGAGGCCAATTAGGGGAAAATGATATGGACTATGATACAGATGAGAAATCGATGGCAACACTTAGGTGCAATCTTAGGGGAGCTCGGGAGGAGTATTGTCGCTACAAAAGGTAAATTCAATAATGAAGTAAACTATTGGTAGTTTCATCAATGAAGAACAATCTTTTAAAATTTTAGTACTACGGCTCCATTGCCTGCTCTTTGTGGTCCATTGATTATACGTTTTCATTTTATTTTTGCTTGGTAATCTGTATTCTTCATCAGGCTTCACTATTTCCCTCTTTGATTAGTAAAAGCAGATCCATGAAGGGTGGGGTGCAAATGTTCCAAACTTTTTGTATTGAAGTTATAATGTCATTTTTAAATTGGAAAGTTTAGAATCTGATCCACTGGAAATTCATCCTCTTCCTTTCTCTCCTTATAAGCCATATTAGGCACATGGGGTTGTCCTCCAGTCTTCCCTGCCCTCCTGCTCCTGCCACCCGAGTAATAGAATTCAAAGTTCTAACCATGCACAGCTTAATCTATGGGACTGCTAATACCATCAAAAGAAGTCTCACTGCTCTTTTTTTTTTTTCATGTTAAATATTTTTATCAAATACATAACATGTTAATCATATGGTGGGGCTTTTAATGTTTGCGGTTATACCTTGTTCAAATAAATCTTTAGTTGTAAAACTTGGCATTTTTGAATTGTTGTTGTGGCTAAGTGTGGCTTTGCATCACCATTTTACTTTGGCTTACAGCTCTAAGGATGTTGGCTACTATTTTGGAGCTGACATATAACTTCCATTTTGCTTTAGTGCCCCGTGTTGGACATTCTAATTTGTTTTTTTATTAAGTAGTTCAATTCAATTTGGAATTAGGCTTCATTGCGTTTTTTGGGGTAGGATGCTCTCTATATCTGAGTTTAAAGGTGGGTTGATGGTAAAACATGTCTTGTCAAGTTTGCTTTAGTATTTGTGACGCAGAAACATGGTTTGAATCTGCTGTCTCAGTTTGTCCAGGGTGGAAATTCTCAAATTCCTGGCTTCTCATCAACTGCAAAAGGAAGGAGATTGTAATAAGAGCACTGTTGGTATATATAGGCCTGATCTAAGGGTTTGTCCCTACCCAAGAGTGCCATCTAGCTTTGCTAAGTTTGTTTTTCTGAAATAAGATGGACAAATTAACTAGGTTGTAAGAGTTATGTACTGTACTGTACTGATAGTCCCAGTTTGATTTTCCACCTTTTAAGTCTTGTTTCGATAAATACTTGAAATGTTTATTCGAAGCATTATCTTAGTATTAAAATATTTAACATGCCTATGGTTTATAGAACTTTTTTTTCAAGAGAAGGAGGAAGAAAGCAACAGCAGGCATAAGTATGAGAATAATGGCTGCCAGTTCACTATATAGTGTGGTCCAAGAGTGGCTGATTGGTGTTGGTTGTTGTTTTTGCTTCATATATCTAGCTTCGTGGGTTGCATAAACTCATTGTTGAGCTAAGATCTTGCTAACTACAGTTCCGCCAAATCTAAGCAATCCTTTTGCTGTCTTGAAAAAATAGAAACTTGGCTGAATTGATGTGGAATAATCTTTTACAATGAACTGGTGATGTTTTGTTTCTGCTAGTCATTAGAAGCGGAATAGTTTTTGGAACAAAGATTGCTGCAGTAACTCTCAATCCTGTTGTGACCAGGTTTCAGCCTGGCAACCTTATGATCACTTACAAATTTTGTGACTTTAATTACTTCTATAAAACTACACAATTCAGTGTAATGCAAAAGAGGATGAAGGGAATATTAGTAATATGAAAGCATTGATCTTGAACTTGCAGCTAAGTATAGGACCATTAATTGTAGTTACGTCCACTCGTTTTGGACCTATTTTCTCCTGCAGGGCTACTTATTTATAATTGCGGGACAAACTATTGGTGCTCAAATAGTCACTCATAGCCAAAGATCAAAATTTCGTTTTGGTGCATCGTTTCAGTCATTAGGAAACGAAAACGTTTCGACGAATTTTGAAAATGTTTCAACTCGTTTCAGAAACAATGAAAAAAAAATAAAATTAAGAATTATATTTTTAAAAGATTAATCGAAATATACCAAAATATCTTGAAAACATTCCGAAACAATTGTAAAAATTTCTCGAAACATTACAAAACACTTCAAAGTATTAGAATTTCGATTCCATTATTGAATCATTTCGGTCTCCATGGAAATAGAAACGTTTCAAAATAAAATTTTGATCCTTTCTTATAGCACATGAATTGATGCCTGATGCGGGTTCTGTTCTTCATTAGCTGCTTTATGTAAAGCCGAAGAACATGAATGACGTGACCTGGCTCTTTAGCATTTTCTTGAACAACACATGGCATGCAAAATTCATAAACTACAGTTTCCTATTCATTCGTCTACAGTAAATTTTGCTACCGTAGATAAGAAAGCGAGAGGGAGAAACAGGCAAGAAATGGGGAAATCCTAGAGAATCTACGAGCGTTGAAACGTCAAGGAGAGTAAAAAGAGAAGAAAGAAATGAGAGAAAACTGAGTTGGTTATTTCTCCTCTCTCTTTCCTACCTTTGAGGTTTCAAGGCTCCTAGATTCTTTAAGATTTCCCCCATTTCTTGTATGTTTCTCCCTCTCAATTTTCTTATCTACGGTAATCCAAATTTACTGTAAATGAATGGATAGAAACTGTAGTTTATTAATTTTGCAGGCCATGTGTTCGATAAAATGTTAAAGGGGCCACGTTACATCATTTTGGTATCAAATCTAGGTTACATCATTGAGCCCCACTGATGTGTGTCATCTCCTTTGGCTTAGATTGATTTCCTATTCTATCCAATCCAACCACCAAATTTGACCTTGTTTTTGATAGAGTTCAAGTTCTGATCATTGTTTTGGTGCAAAGAGGGCTTAGGTTTGTGGCTGCTCAATAGGTGCAATTTTAGACCCTTTTAAAGAACTCGCTGTAGTTAAAACTAATGTAGATAGCTTGAGATTGCAAAAGTTTATCTAGGCTTTCGTAGACCAAAGAAAATTGATTATCTGAAGTAGATGAAATTACTGACCGTAAAAGATTCTTAAAGATGTGTATTTATATTCGGGTTTTTGGAATCTTCATGATATCCCCTTAATGATTCTAGAACTTCTCAATCTTGGTGCTACATACTACTTCAGAAACTTAAGTTACCGTCACATGGTCACTTACTAGGTTCATAAGTGCTGGTTTTGCTTGGTCAAAAAGCTAAAAATGAAAATCGGAGTAGTTTAGGAATCTTGAATAGAAATAAAAGAAAGCAAACGAAAAAATATAAAGACACACATATGCACCCACAATCTTGAACAGACCATGTTACTTAAAGACACACATATGCACCCACAATCCACAGATCCACATCCACCATTCTGGCCAGTTGTTCAAACCCGACTAGCTAGTGTTCTATCCTGCATCATTGGAGTTTCTCTCATTTCGTTGTAGTTTTCCCTGAAGCAACAGCTGTGCTGTTCTGATTTCATTTCAGTTTTTGATGTAGGAAAGTATGTAAGTTCACCTCAGTTCTTTTAGTACTGGAAAGTAAAAAATTGCAAGCTATCATTCCATAGCTTGAATGAGTAGCTGCATTGTATCTACTTAATTATTATTATTATTTTTTTTTTGCAGTGAGTATTTGACGTATGTCAGGGAGGCCCTTGAACTGGAAGATACGATGAAGAATTATGAACGACGCAATGCGACCGGATGGTTTCCTCCAAATTCATTATTCTTCAATTTTTTTACTTTAATCTCCCTTTTCAATTTGGCTATTTGATGTCGGCATCAAATGATTTATCCTGATTTTGAATGTGCTTGAAGGAACTTTATATACAACATATATATGTGTTTATGCTTACCAATTTAACTGTCTTCTATGAAAATCAACTTGTGGTTGTTGATGTCGAATTAGGATATTTTCTATGCTTATGAAACTGATTGCAAATGAATTTGTTTCAGGCCTGGTGCTGGAGCGCCTTTCATATACATTTAACTAATATTAAGAATGAAGTTGAATCACATAGCATACAGACTATAATCAAAAGCTTCCTCTAACAACCTACTCTGACCATATTCAATTCTTGACATGAAGGATATTATTAGACAAACTACCGCATTCTACTCTGGGTCTATTTGGGTTCGTCTGATAAGGTTGAGATATGATCATATACTACCAGCTCCCATGCTTGACCAGTATCGTCAATTCATATGTTATATTGTTTACCCTTGTGTTGTAAGTTCCCGAGACCACATGACAGGGCAATAACGCCAAAGTTTCTCAATTCATATTTTGTTAGTCTGCTCGAGAATGTGTGTCAGGTCTGGTCCATGGAGGCATGTCACTTGCTTGTCATTTCAAGCTTTGATTCTTAACGGTGGTTTTATGCACTATGGATTTCTTATAGTTGTGATGCTTAGCTTTCACACTTAGGCTGGTTGTCTGCTGCATATTTATTTTTATGGTAGTTACTAATTTCTTGATGAACCCCGAAGAAGTCCAAAATTTGGTTTATTTATCTCATTGGGCATATGTACAAAGGTGCATATGTAGTGTCTGCTGGACCTTTTTATCCAGTTTCTGTTTATTTAATTAGTATTTGACCGCTTGTTTACACTGATGTATTTCAAATACCTTCCATGTATCTCTTTCTTTTCACATGATCATCCAGTTCTTCTGGGATAATTTTGCAGACATAGAAATGCATACTTTCCTCAAATTCCATCAAAGTGATGATTGATCATCATTGTACAAATATGGATCTGATCTACTGAAGTACTTGCTGTTAATTTTTCCTGCACACTTAAAAACTTTATGAAATTCTACATTACTACGATATATTTAGCATTTTTTGGGGGAAATGTGCTCCAACCTCCCCCACCCAAAAAAAAAAAATTCAGTAAAGCCTGGTTGCTTTAAGGTCACGTTTGTGTAGTGAACCTGGGATTACACTTTGCTTTCCTGGTTTTGTTACTCTAAATTTTGTTCAAGTTCTTGAAATAGAGAATGCATGCCTAGATGCACCCGTGGTGTTGTACATCCTTGTACCTTTCTCATCAGTATACCATAGTTATCTTGAGCTAAGTGCTTGTTACTACAATATATTACTTGGAACTTCATGTTTTCCTGGTTGATGCGTTCTAAATATTAATCAATCCCGTTATCTTTGCAGGAAATTTGTTTCAAGTTTCAGCTCCGAACGGTCTGGCACATTAGGATCCTTCTTTGACACTATAGGTAATTACTGGGGCTGTTAATTTTTTTTTTTGGTTTGGATTTCTCACTGTCTGCAGTGAATATGATTCCATACAAATTTAATCGCCCTCAAAAAGAAACGAATATGCCTGAATAATAATTTGTGGTCTGTGCAATATGTAGTTGAGGTGATGGTTTATTTTCATGGAAGACCTATCTGTTTTTACTTTTATTCCAAAAGTAAACAGTCAGGGAGAAATAAGAATTCTTCATTTGTTTTGGTGAGTCAGGTTTTTATGGTAGGTGTTAGCTTTGGGTTCTAGGATGACAATTTTTGAAAACATTGAGAATCGAGAAAAATCCTAGTCCTATTTCTCCATTCGCTCTACTGTAGGATTCTTTTCAATTGATATCAGAGCCATTATGTTGTAAGGCTTTAAAGGCTGGAGTGGTTTGTATCCTTCAAGAAAAATCACTCCATGCCACAGAATCACTTGTCCTAGTACCTCTGACACCTTTGGTGAATTCAGGATGTCATAGCTTTAGTAGCTTAGAAAAACTTTAGATTTCTAAAGTTTTGGAGAATGGTTTTGGAGATTCCAATAGTTTGAGCAGATCACTTACCATTTTAGCTTTTCCTTTAGGGAAGACTTATCCGAGGATATTAGACTTGCATATACCTAGTCTTTTCTTTCTTCAGGTAGTGGAACTTAGAGAGAGCAAGTACAAGTCTCAACATGCATTGGATTATTCAAGAAGGTTCAAGGGAAAAAAGGTGGTTCAATTGAGTCAAGGGAACTAGTCAAAGTCAAGACTAGGGAAACTTTGTAATTCGGATGAATCCAAACGAAAAACAGAAGCAGTGCCTAGGTTAGTTAAGACACAATTTTTAATTTAGGCACATTTCACTCATGGTTGGCTGGCCTATTTGTAATTTTTGGAACAGGAGTGATCAACCGGCAAACTGGCCACCACTATGGCTAGCATCCCGATCAATTAGGTGTGGCGGTTTTTAAAAGAATGGCCGGCCATTGGCTAGTTGTTGCATCCACAGTCACACCCACACCACTAAATATTCAATTCAACTCAACATGTGATACTTGATGGTGGTAAGAGTTAAAACTTCCCATGCATGTAGAAGATCATTGGTAGATTACAGGTTAAATCTACCATTTGTGTCCTTCATCCATGGGAGCACAGATATAAACTTTCAGAAAGATTGAGTGGGCTGTTACACTCACCTTGAGCAAGGTAGTATTCTCTCTAATCTTTGTATTATTGCTCATTCAGTTAGCCACACGTTAGTCTTGCACACTTTAGAAGACATTTGCTCTAGGCGGGGCTTCTAAGTTCTCGAATTTGTGATTTTATGATGGGTGGAGATAGCGATAGTGGATAGGTGGTAGGTTAGCTTAGAAAATCTTCACCAAATCCTTGATTGGGGTCTTTGGAGGTGGGTTTGTTGATCGACCCATTTGTGATTGACAATCTTGTTGGGATTTTCTTGAAATCTCGTTATAGTGCAATGACGGGTACCTTGATGGTAGGAAGAGTGAAGATACATTGCATTAAGACATGTCACTATATATGTGATCTTGTTCGTTATAGTGTTGTGGCAGACATGTTTCAGGTATCATGTCTATTTAAAGGTTGATTTGAGTTAAATATTGAGCAAATTTCAATCAAGTCACGTGGATTATTTGATGTTGTACTTGAGTTCTGGATTAAAAATGTTTAAAGGCTCACAGTTGTGTTTAGGACATTCGGAAATTGAATTACTGCTGATTTGGAACAAAAACAGAGTCTGAAATGAAAACTTGAGTCTTGAACATCTGGAAAATCAACTGACACTGGACCTAGCTAATTGGACCTAGTCTACTGGCTACTACAAAATTAGCTTTTTGCCCTAGACTTTCACAGACTAAATCTTTAGGATTTTTAATATCTCATCACTTGTACATCTCACCACACAAACAATAAAACGAGTTCAAAAAATAGGCAATGGACTTCGAAAAAGTCGAGAATCAAGAAAAATCCAAGTGGAATCCTGTTCCCTCTTCCCCTTCTTTTTCTAGGACTCCTATTGGATGCTAATTGATGAAAACTTCTGCAAATTTTGCAATTTTTCTTGCACATATAAGATCCATTTTCTGTTTAGGCTTAATTTGGTCAAAGTAATTTTGTTCCTCCATGCATTTACCTCTGTTGCGTTATTTTTATATAATAGACATGACAGGATCTATTTGATCACGATTGTTACCTTATATGGTTCATGGTCCCTTGCAGAATTCATCTGGCGATGTGTTTTGAGGAAGCAACTGGAGAAATTTTTGGCGGTCATTGTTGGTTGCATGTCAGTTGCAATTCTTTTAGCAGAGGCAACTTTGTTGCTTAGTGTTGATTTATCCCTTTTTTCAATTCTCATAAAATCTGTAGGCAAGCAAGAGGTGTTCGTGCAGGTATGCACTTTTTATTGCAGTGAACATTTTTCCTTTGATAAAGATTTTTTTTGCTACAGTAGACTATTATGTCACTCCAGTCTTTTTGTATAAAGATCATGATATTTGGCCACCATGGAATTTTTTTTAATGAATTGGTGTGCTCGTGTCTTCTCTGTCTCTGTATTTCTGCACCATTAAACATGTGTATAATCATTATGTGGACATGCCAAGCTAACATGCAGTGTTTGGTACGTCTACCTCTACCAAATTAAATTATAACAATGCTGTTTTTTAAACACTGATGATAAAGGTCAATGGTAACCTTTGCTTGGGCCATTCATAGGCTTTTTGAGTGCCAACCATGCAAATATGCATCTTTATTCCCAAGCGTCTGGTGGTCAGATAAATTGTGGTTCCATGTTCTTGAACTCTGTTTTATATCTTCTAATTAATTTAAACATAATAGAAAGGTGAGTGGTGCTGGAGGAGTGCATAGAATACTTGCCTACTTGATATCACTAAATTAATTTAAGTCTTTCACATAAAAACACTAGACTATGTACTACAATACCAAATTGAGTAGGCCGTTCTTGGGAAACTCCAGAGTGGAGAGTGTTGCCTAGGAGTTATTTTTCGGTCAGAAAAAGTTTCTAGAACTTTGTATGCTTAGGGGTTGTATGCTAGAAGATCTATTGCCAGATATTTGGGTAAAAGGACATTTTGTCTCAAATTCGTATGGTGCGCCCAAAAGTAGGGCAAATCACTGACCATATAAACAGCATATTCTGATGGCTCAACTCAATTGAATTAATAGAACACTTTGACATTTAGCTTACTAGATTGCTCCAGATTATATATTCGACTGTTAATTTAAAATAGGAAACTGACAAATCTTGACTTGATAGAATGTTCTGGACCTACTAGGCAACGACTTATAAAGGTTCAATAATATTATTTGACCCAAAAGAATTCCATGGATATGCTTCTGACCAAACAAAGGACAATTATGACATCGATAGTAAGCTTTGTAGCTTTTTACGACTCCAATAAAGATAAAATGTGGAATGAATGGCTTCAATATTTCTCGTTTGGTTCGTCAAATTTTGTGTACCACATGTTTGTATGTTATGCTCTAGTTGCTGCTTTGCTTATTTTAATGAAGTTCCTCTTATTAACCAAGGAAATATGGGTTAGTTGTTTGAAAGAATGTTACCCAAACTTGATGTTGCTTTGCATATGTTAAGTAATGTAGGACCAGAGGACCTCCCTTAAGACAATAGAAGGTGGACTTTTGTGGCCTGAAATGGTGCTGATGAACAGTGATGTTAATAGTAATTTGTGGTTGATTTCAGGCTGTTTTGGTAGGTTATGGATGACGAATTGTGAGGTTGAGTTGAGCTTGTTCACTTATGTTTTAAGAGCAAAATCAAGGTGGCTCAGATCTGATTCTTAGCCTTCAAGAAGGGTGAGAAAGGCTGAAAATTAATAACAAAAAGAAGAAGAAAAATCTAGCGAAGAAAGCATAGGAGTCAAATAAAGCTAGGGTTCTTTCTTCCTAAAGTCTATTTCAATCTGCATCACTGGGTCAATGAAACAAACTCAAAAGAAGTGGGACAAAACTTTGAAGATGATGGGATGTCCAAAAGTAACTAACACAATAATTCTTGATTACCCTGAATGACTGGGCTCTGACATAAAGGATAGATTGGGTTCCCACACACAGCTTTGTTTATGTGGTTTTGGGACCGTGGAGACTCATCACAGCATTTATTATGACAAGTAGGATGATTTGTTGTGCATCTTTAATAAACTTATAAACTACTTGGACGAATTCTGAATCTTTTGTTTGATCATTTATTTTATGCCTAATTTTCTTTTCTTGTTTTTGGGTTTATAAGTGTTATTTAGTGTCTTCACTCGATTTGTCCAAACAAGTTACTGAAGTATAATTGTTGTGCTTTTCATGGGTTGGAAAAATATATGCCCCACCTTTACCTTAAATACTACTGACTCCCTGATGCATGATTTTTAATGGTTGATTTTCTTGACAGTAGATCTGCCAGTGGAAAGACACTCTAGTTTGTCTTAGTCAATTCATTTTCTGACCCATTCTCACTTCTGCCCGTCTTCACTATCGAGCCATATTTTATTAAGTTTGACATACCACTCTAATTGGATCAAATTGCATGATTGCCTTTTTACAGTGTATGTGGCATATTTCCGTATGCAATACATCTATGCCTGTGGAGGATTAACATAACCATACTTCCCATATGCTATAGCCCTTGAAGGTTTAAAATAACCATACAATGCTGTTACTATCGTTCTTTCAGCTTATAGTTTGTGAACCATAAACCAACACAATTCACCTTTTTGATGTCTGCTACTCTGCTAGTTATCTTTATATTTCCAATTCTATGATAAGTGTAATGTCTCTTCTAAAAAGTGTAATTTAATTGGTGCTTTTCTTTTCTCCCTGGCTTTAGGTCTTTGCTTTTGTTCCCCTGATGTATATGTGCGTCTGCACATACTATTCATTGTTCAAGGTTGGAATGCTAATGTTTTATTCATTTACACCTAAACAAACCAGCTCAGTCAGCTTGCTTATGATATGCTCGTAAGTGTTTTCTTGAACTTTGTTCATTGATATTTCCTTTTGACAGAAAGGTCATAATAAGACTTCATTCTAACTACTCTGCCAGGATGGTAGCTCGGTATGCACCTCCAATTTCATACAATTTCCTCAATCTCATTGTCCTTGGTGAGAAGAATAAACCTAAGGAAACTATTTTTGAAAAGGTAAGCCTCCCTTCTATTGTGTCCTTTGGTTGTGAATTGTTAACTCACTGGTCACATTCGTTTTTTTTTAAGGCCTGTAATATACCTGCATCCGGTGATTTTCATATGATTTTGTTTTATTGTTCCATGAAATTGAAAGAGGAAAGAAAAACTAGAATTCCACTGGGCATATAATTTGAAATATGCTGGTTTTGGTGTTGGTTATCATTTAATGAACCAGATGGATAGATATTCCTCTTCTGGGAAGTAGAAACAGGATCTGTGAGGGGAAGCCATTATTGGAGTTTGCAGAATCTTGTTTATGAACTTGAAAGAAATTCTTGCTCAAATATTGTTGTTGGTGTCTAAGGAACTTCTCCTTCTATGCTGGAAAAGCATAAGAGAGTAATTTTTATTTTCCCTTCTTAAACATTGATTCCTATAATTATTTCTACAGGCATCAGTAATCTCTCTCCCCTCTCTTCGTCCCCTCCCTATTTTTCTGCCTGCAGGGTTTCCCACAGTTATGACATGATTCGTTTGACATAATTCTTCATTATCTATCCTTTACTGTGTATCCTTTGTTCCACCTCCACTTTGTATTTAACTGGTAATATGATCATTAATCAAAACTTTTGCACTTAATGACCTACTAATAGGATTAATGAACCAATCTAATGGACCATTAAGGGTGTGTTTATATACCTGGTGGCAACTTTAAAGACTGGGGGAATGACATACTGGTTTCTTGTGCAGACATGAGATAAAGAGCAAAAGAAAGTGGTAATTTCAAAATAATGTTAGCACAATTTCTGGTTTAATATATGTTGTATAAATTCACTGTCTTTGTTTCCCCAGCTTGCTCTTATGAATAATACTCTAGAATTGTGAGCTAGAACTTTGGATTATGAATGGTTTTCAAATGGGAAATTAGTTCTTGAATTGGTGTTTTGTGTTACCTACACCCATACTTGGTGCCCTATGTTTAATAATATTTCATCAATGTTTGATGTATTTATGATTGCAGCGTATGGGAAACATTGATCAAGCTGTCCCTTTTTTTGGGAGTGGATTCAACAGAATCTATCCACTTATGATGGTTATATATACACTGTTGGTTGTGAGCAACTTCTTTGACCGGGTTATTAATTTCTTTGGAAACTGGAAGATATTTAGATTTCAAACTGAGGCAGATGATATGGATGGTTTTGATCCATCAGGATTAATTATATTGCAAAAAGGTAAGCCTATATAGACTTTGTTGCTGCAATATTTTATGTGGTCTAGACTTTGGAATATTAACATTTGAGGTGTTCATCTTTTTGTTGCTCGAAGTACTTAACAAGGTTGTATTAGTTTGTTCTCCATGCTGTCGAGCAACCCCCTTTTTTAATTATATGCTAGAATATTCACCATCCCTTTTTTCCAGAAAGAACTTGGCTTGAAGAAGGGTGCATAGTTGGTGAACATGTTGTTCCACTGGCTAGAAATTTCAACGATGTGGCCATAGATGTGGAATCTGGTATCAAAAGCACGGTATGTCTACATACCTTGAGGACGACTCACAATACATTCCCCCTCCCCTCTTTTGGTGTCATCATTAAAACAAGTTGAAATACCCAGTTTGTTATACATTTCAGAATTTATTGATGATTGTGGACTAAGAAATTCTTCCATTCATCAGTGGCTTGACTGGAATTTCTCTACCATGTTTTTCTCTATGTAATTTCCTTTCCTTTCTGAACCTCATTGGTTGGGTGATAGTTTACATCTAACTAGAAAGTATTAATATCCAGGATAGGAATGGTGTCGAAATGAAGGCAACCACCAATTTAACCAAGGACAATTTGAAGGGAAGTTCATCAAAACCTCTGAAAGATGAGGTCCGTAGATATGGAGGGAGCAAAGAAGTCATCAGCAGCAAATATGCTGCCATGAGAGAACAGACCATACAAGCATCCAACATGATGCCAGTGGAGAATATAGCCTCTGCTAAAGTGTCTTTGCTTGATGCAGGGAGATCTCCGTCTAGCGAAAGTCCAGGAGTTCCAGCTGGTTTAGCCTCAAAATGGGCATCAATGAAATCTGGTTTTCAAAGTTTCAAGGCGAACGTAGCTGCCAAAAAATTAATTCCTTCTCGCCAACTTCAGGACGCCAATCATCTCACTCGTGTGTCCTCGTCTGAGTCCCTTGATGAGATATTTCAAAGATTGAAACGACCTGCTTTAGAACATTCTAGTCGTAGGGATGAGGACGGCGATGAGATTGACATGGGAGTTTCAAGGCCCACCAGATAATGTATACGGTTTATTCGACTTTCAAGTAAATGGAATGTAGTTGTCACTGATTGTCACAAGATGTACAGATCCCAGAGAAGGGATTATACGAATTTCTTACCCACTCTCTGAACTTTATAGTAAATGGAATGTACTTGTTACTCAGGGTGAAGATCAGTCAACAATCTCATTTTGTTATAAAATTCATTAGTGAGTTGTAATCTCACTTATTTTGTAGTCACTTTGATACGGTACCAATTTTTTTTCAATACCATTGTTTTTGCTAGAAAAACTTAATAATGGAAGCCCTAATCACTGACTCATTCTCTTCTCTCCTTGTCTTATAGCTTGTGGGATCAATTGCTTCCATTTCTTAGTCTTTTCTCTCTGGGAAACTGGCAAACTCTTTATTTTTTTTTTCCTTTCATTTCTATCAACTCCTGATTGAGATGGTTTGTACACATTTGTGGAAACTGATTCCCAAGCCTGTGGAATTATGCTCTACATGATTAAATGAAAGAGTGGAGAGAGAAATTGTTTCAAATGCCAATCTCCTTTTCCTCTTCCCATAAAAAAAGAAGACATATTCCTACCTGAAGTGGACAAGTTTCATGAAGCAGAAATGTACAAGTCCACAGGGCCCTTTGGACATACATGGCCACTGGATTACACCAACAGCCAACAAATACCTAATGCATTGTCCTTTGTAGTGGTGTATGCTATTTGGCATAAGCACTTAGGTTTGTTTAAAACACCCGTCAAATAATTTATGAGTGTATTTTGCAACATCTTGTTGGCTATCTTGTTGCTGTCAATCTCAATGTCAAAAAATCCAAAACTGGACCAACTTCTTCCAAGTTTATTGAATTCAGATTAAAATTTAAAATTTAAATGAACTATCGTAGTTAAAAGGCTAAAAGATATAAATCGTTGGATCGAAACGATCTAGGTCGTTGTTATGCTTTTCTAACTGAGGAGCTCAAGCAGGAGGCTCTGTTTTATTAATATAGATACCATACTTGGACGCCAAAATTTTGAAGTCCTTGGACTGTAAATTTTTTCTTTTCTAAATGGCACATCTTATTTCTAGATTGACATGCTGTCCATTGTTGCTGTAGAGGTGTCAATTGAGTCGTTTCACATTAGTTTTGGATCGTATTATCTTAAATACAAGTCGTTTCGTATTCGTATCATGTTCATCTTATGTTTGTGTCTTTAAACTAGAAACCGCAAGGGTAGGACCGCCCTTTCCTGCAACCAAATTTACTACACATAGGTCCGAATTATTTACTAGTTTGTGGTGATTTTGTTTCACTACGATACTTTTGAACTTATTTACCAAACTATGGTACTTTTTAAAAACGGGATTGTTGACTCTACTTTTCAATAACACCATTTCATAAAAATTACCATAGTTTGATAAATAAGTTTATAGTGCCCTAGGTTAGTGATTTTGTTTCAAAATCTGTTGTAGATTGATAAATATTCTACTTGATTCACATTATAACCTGATCAAAAGAAAAATCGTTTGATTCTACAACGATTCGTGTAATCACTAAACTAAGAAATGGAAGAAAAAAAAATAAAAAATCAAGCATTTCTATTTACAAACGAGATTGTTATATCCAAATTAGATTATATTAACGTAATATTAACCAGACTCATTTATTATTCAAATTAATTAGTGGTGTCGTATAAATTCCTGTAAACTGACACACGGTGTAGAAAATTTTAAGTCTTGTCTTGTTGGGTGGCCACTGGCCATGGCTATGGTCAAAGTGACAATTTTCTTACGGTTGTTGTTCAACACACGTGATGCATGAAAATGACATAGTCGATGGCCAGATTTCGATTCAAACACTAACTTTGAAACAGAAGAATATTAGACTTAAATTGGCGTTCTTGGACTCTTACGACTGTAATATGATATTAGCTAAAGAGGAATTGAAATTCTACATCGGCAAGATTTTTAGGCTTTCATCCACCCATCCAAAAGTGAAGTCTTTTTGAGGTGGTGATTAGACTTGGACTTGAACTTAGACCTTATTGATTTTCTTGTATTCTTATAATGTAATATGATACTGAATAAAATATGTTCAAAATTTACGTGTATTTTCTTGTGTGTGTGCATACGAAATAAAAAGATTTAGCGGTAATATGAGAGTTTCTATAACAAATGAAGGCAAAAGAATCACACATAAAAACAAACAAATTTTAGTGAAAAAAAAACCCATGACTAAGAAAAAAATCATAATATCACACCAAATCCACTCATTTAAGATGGTATCGTGTGAAACTCATATTTAAGATGGCCATTTGTTTATAATCACTTTATATCACAAATAAGAGAATGCGTGGAACGTGATATTGTCGCATATTAATTTTTACAGTTGTAAGTATATATATATTTTTTAGATATTATGATCCAAACTAATTTTTATTTTGATAAGTTTTTTACAACTAAAAATTTGATTATAACATAAGGAATGACTTTGATTATAACATGGGTCGTTTGACTCCCTCAAAATAAAATCCTCATTTCTTTTCCCTAATTAGAACTATAAATAATTGCTACGAATTTACAAAAGCACATTATTGTCAAACGTGGACAAACAATTACTCTTTCGAACTCATCGATTGTTTTCGAACTTAACAATTGTTTATCGTAATTTGAGTTGGATTAAAATATATTACTAAAAGGACAATAATGACTAGTTCTTAGGGGATGTGAAAAATAATTGAATATGATATTTTTAAGTTATCAAAAATCAAACTCAACCATTGAACTACTATATATATATATATATATATTTAACTCTCATTTATTTCTAACCATCTAAATAAGACTTGGTTCCACTCAAAATTGATTGTCCTCAAACTTGAAAATCAATTGACCGAGCTGAGTATTGTTTTAGTTTCTAAAATTGCAAGTTTCTTTGCCTCACTTCCACGGATCTTTTATCAATTATCAAGTGATAAGATTCTATCATTTAAAAGCGAATTACATTTGTGACACAACAACGGTTTTCAAGATTTAGTAATATCATGAGCAAATGCTCAGATTTGGAGCATGGATTTGAAAATCATTTTCTAACAGAGAAAAATGAAACATAATCGAATGAGTCGGAAGGAAAGTCTTAAATGTAACCTTGATAATTTTGAATCCCTAGCGACGAATTTTGCGACGAATTTTGCACTCTCGTCTTTGTTACCACAATTTTTATGATTTCATGGTAATTTCACAGGCACAAACTAACTTGTTTGTTTTCGACAAATATTATTATAAAATCAGCTAGTTATTGCTACTCTTAGTGTATAACCATTATCTGCTGACTGCTGAGGGAAAAAAAAAGAGGAAAATTCCAGTTTCCACATTCATCATCCTTAGCACAGAGATCAAAAAAGCAATATACAACAAAACAGCTTGTTCTTGTTTTTCTCTGATTCGTCAGCTATTACTCAAAGCTTTCTAATTTTACAGTCCTTGAATGCATAAAAACCTTCTTAGTGCTCTTCCCAGTCGACCGAAGCAGCTTTGACCAGAATCCTCCTCTCTTCTTGCCACCCGAAACTTCCCCAGTTCCGCCTCTCGCCACCACCGCCATCGACCTGCTCTTTCTCAGCACACCGTTTTCAGTTACTTCAAAAGAGATCGAACCCACAAGAGCCGAAGGTATGCGATGATGACCACGATGAAGAGGAGACATGTTTGTGGAAGAAGAAGCAGAAGAGTAGTAATTAGCAGCTGGTGATGAAGAGAGAGAAGAAGAACATGAAGAAGTAGAAGCCCTGTTCCTTTTGGTTCTTGAAGAGGAAGAAAAAGAAGAAGAAGAAGAAGAGGAGGAGCCACCATAGAGCCTTAAGAGTTTTTCTCTGAGACACGAAGAACAAACACCCGGTTGTTGCTGGTGGGTTAAGTGCTTCTTGCATCCAATTTCTGATTCAAACAGAGCCATTGGATTGGAGAAGTCTTTGAGTTTTTTTGATCTCTATCCCTCTCTCTCTCTCTCTTTGTCACACACACACACACACACACTTCTCCCTCTCACATCCAGACACAGTCCTCTCTCTCTGTTTCTCATACTGGTTTTGCATGGAGTATATGCAGATGGATTTATAGATAGACACAAAACGTGTTTCCACGATGGCTCGTGTGAATTTGGGCCATGCTAGGATCACAGCCGGCTGGGACCACATTGGCGGTGGTGACGCACTACTGTTAATTAAATGCAGTTTGCTGGGGAGTAGTCGGTGAACTTGTCGGTTACGGGTTTTCAAAGATGTACGGCAGAAATTTGGCCTTAGCTCCATAACGGTGACAGCCAGATTTAATTGGTACAAATGACAATGTTAGATAGGGAGCCTTAGTGGCTCTAGTTCAACCTTCCAACCTACGTAGAAATAAAAATACTGGTGACAAGAGATGTCACCGTTTTTGGGCAACAATTTACACAGAAAATTTTATACCGAGTTTTACACCATATTGTTTTTGCAGGCAACGATTTTTGATTAAAAAAATCAGAGAAAGTGATGAGTGGCAACGATTTTTAAAAATGTATAATTTTTGATTGATTATGTGCATCACTTGACACGATCAAATTGTTTGTTAAACTCGTACAAAAAGTTTTCTTGGCCTACTTTTGAAAGTTTTCCATTTGTTGTACAAAAATATATTGTTATTGCTGAAGTAAACTCAATCGACAAATAGTTTTAAGGCGATTGTTTGTGATGAGTTCAACTATCTTATTTCAAGACGTTCTTTGATGAATTTTAAGGAGATAATCGCATAGTACAATGAACTAATAAAATAAATTTCTTTTGTTAATCCAGTCGAAGAGATTTCAATTGCAAAAAAGACTGAATTAATAGCTTTAATTACAACAGTATTTATTTTCTAAAACTAACCTAAAATTACTCTGAAAAATGCCAAGATCGTGGGTCTTGTGGAGGTTTAAATGTGTAATATGACTTCTCTATTATTTGCTTTTTATAGCCACTATCTTCGACAGTTTTATCTCTATCGACAGTTATTTGACTGGTAACTCTCAGACAATTATTTCTCCTTTTAAAATTAGGCAATGACTGATCATTTCCCACTTTTTTTTTCAAATTTTGCCACGTAGCCTCCTCTTAACACCTTCAGATTTGCTAGATGCCAATTTATCGAGCATTCTTAGAATTTTATATTTTAGGTCCAAACAATACCCTCTCATTTAATTAGGTTTAATCTTTAATTACCTAGACAAATGAATAGTCATGATTGTTGTTCCTTTCGAATCATCTACTTAAAGTGCCTTTAAATGGTTGAACCATTCCACCAAGTGACAACTCAGGCAATCCAACGGTCTGTAATTGCTCTACTTTTGAACACCTATTTAAAGACTTTAGCCACTGTACTGTTCACCCAAACCTTCGTTCATATTCCTCATTTTACTTTTACCCTTGATAGTTCCTCCTTGCTTGGTCTTCAAACCCTTGACTTTCCTTAATGGCATCTAAACGAAAGCTAGATCACTCCACGTCTGTAGATCTTTCTCTAGATACCTCTCATATTCTTCATTTTTCTACTAGTCTCAGATATGCCATTCGAGAGTGGGTTCATGATAGAGTTCTGACTCAAACTTTGCATTAGGTCCTGCCTTTAAATTAGGCAATTTTCCAGCACTATCTAAGCACTATCCCATTTCAAATGAAGAAGTCTTAATGCTTTGTTGCCCCCATTTTCGATGGAAGTTTTTGGACCAAGGAATCACTCCTATGAAGACTTGGGTTGACCCAAACCAACAATTGTTTGACAGGGTGGAATGAATGGAGACATACTTCTCTGACCAATGGAAAAAGCAAAAATTTTACACAAATCAAGCTCTCAACAAGCCCATTGTTCATGAACCGCTGGCTCATAGGTGTAGCTAGTCGTTTTTGGTCAAAATCTTGTAATGCCACGTTCTTTCCCCTTGGCATGATGTCTCCATTAATTGTTGATATGATGCATTTAACCGGGCTAAAATCGTTTGGGATTGAGGTGACAACAAATCTAAAGCCTAACTACATTTTGATAGATATTCCAACCAATTTCGACTACTCCGATCATGTCACCTTCTTTTGCAGACCAGAATCTGACCCTTTTTCCTATAAACAACATGTAGCTTTTTTTCTTCACTGGCTTTGCCGCTTTGTTCCTTTGCGTACCCAATCTCAAAGTCACCGCTGAGTATTATAACATCACCATCCCTTTGGCAGATCAAAAGATATTGGCATTAGCCCTTTTGTTTTGGGAGCTCTTTATAGAAGCCTATTCAGTATGGCCGAAAGGAGAATTGACAGTCACTATGGAGGACCCTTTCGGTTATTTCAGGCATGACTATATGCTTATTTTCCTAAAATTTGGGCCGTTGAGTATCTTCCTTTGCCAAAATTTCGTCATGTCAACTATTCTTACTAATTCCTCATGTCAGTGTTTTCATCTTTGTATAAGGATTTCGATTTCTACTTCAAGGCATTTCATGACTTAGAGTTCGATAGATGTCCTTCTCTCTTCTTACCTTTTTTTTTTTTTTTTTTTTCTGAATGCCATTACTCCTCGTTGCATCTTAAAGTATTCTTTGATGCCTCCATCGATCTTACTGATGAGCAAGCCAATTATCTCCACACTTTTTGGGACAATATCCTTCTTCCTCACTACCTTCATACGAGTGTTGCAATCTATGATTACAAATACACTTGGTGTAGTTTCAAAACTTACTCTCTTAGTCAGATAAATGCCCTTCATGCATCCCCTTGTTGATGAGCATGCAAATTGAAAGGTCAAGCTTAGAGACCCCTATCCTGTTCACCTTATTTCCTCAACTTATAACAAATCTTTTAAGACGTTCATGGGGAACCATCTGCCTTTTCTTTCTTTGTAAACTGGTGGCAAGGTGCTTCATCCTTGATCTTTAATGACCATTCGAATGGATATATATCCAGGCTATGCTTTGTCAATCGAAAACCCAATGACCTATCCTTTCTACCATCAGACTTACGCAGAGAACTCCAAGCAGAATCATCTACAATTTTTCCTTTTGAATTTTCTTTTACTGAAAAAGGCCAGCTTGTGTCGGAGCCTTGCAACGATCCTGCTATTGGGGATGATTTGCCCCAAAATAAAAATTCCAAATAACAAGCAGGGACTGAAGAACAATATATCTCTTCCTTTGGGCAAGCTATACAAATGGTAGATAGAACAACAACAAATGAAGCTGACTCAACTTCATCTCTAACTCAATAAGGGACTATTGCCAACAGAGTGCCTGTTTGTACTGTAGCCTCTTCTAAAATAAAGATTTCTTCTTATTCCTCCTAGATTGAAACAAGACCCAAAGAGGACTTATAGCCAACAAATGGATTTCAAGATATGGTCTTTTTATTTTGCAGTAATTTTCTATTTTATCTCATGTAACGGCCAAATTTGGTGTGGCCTTTTCACTTTGTAAATGACTTCAGGAATGTAAATCATTCCTTTTCCTTAACATTTACTTCTGACTTTTGTTGTTTGTTTTCTATTTGTACATCTTAAAACTCCTGCAGTCATACCTCATGGTCCTCTTATGAACTTACTTTAGTTAATGTTGTAAGATTCCCACATGGTTGGATAATACTTCTTTAAATACCTACCATTAATGGGTTTTCTATGCCATTCTCCCTATAGGGACCGCAAATGGAAAGTTCCACCTTATAATACTTTCCCTATTTTAATAGGGCCCTCTTAAGTAGGGAACCACTTGACATATTCTTTATCTTTACTCCCTAAGGGTAAGATAGTTTTCCAAACCAAATCCTTTTTAGAGAAGCTCTTGGACTTGAAATTTCTATTATAAGTCCTTTCTATTTTGTTCTTCTGAACTTGGATATGATTTAATGTTTCTAATTGACTCTCCTCCAAATCTTCCAACTCAAGGAATATTGCTTGGGTGTAGGTATCCATCGACATATCCTGGTGTTTTGCCACCCATCTTGATCTTATATTTATTTCCATAGGTATCACAACATCATGCCCATACACCAACTTAAATAGTTTTGTTCCTATGCTGGTCTTCTTGGAAGTTCTATGTGCCCATATGACTCATGGCAATAACTCATGCCACTATCTTGGGTTATCTTCTGTGGTCTTTTCTAGAATCAGTTTCAATGTTTTGTTAGTTGACTCTGCTTATCCATTGACTTAAGCATAACTGGGTGATGAATTTAACATCTGTATTCCATGCTCATATGCAAACTCTGTTATTTTTGTCCCTATGAACATAGTGCCTTAATCAATATTAATTTCTGAGGCAAACCAAACCTATAAATAATGTGCTCCTTGATAAAGCCAATTACTTATTGCTTATCTACAACCTTCATAGGCACTACTTCTACCCATTTTGTGAAATAATCAGTGACCACTATAATGTAAGAATGCTATTTTGATGATGACGGGTGAATCTGGCTAATCAAGTCCATTGCCCAACCCTAAATGGTTATGACTTTATAATTGAATGCAACTGGAGGTAGGGACCCTTTGGATTGGTCCATGCTTCTGGCAGGCTTGACATCCCTTTGCATAAGTAATACAATCTTTTCTCATTGTTGACCAATATTTCCCATATCTATGAATTAACCATCTCATATTTTCACCTGATTGGTGAGATCTGCAAATCCACTCATGGATTTTTGCCATAACTTTCAGGACATCTAACTTGTTGATACACATCAAAATCAAACCCTATGGAGTTCTCTTGAACAATTGTTCTTCCAGAAGGACATAATTTACTACTCGATTTATAACAAGCCTTTCTATTTTCAGATATGGGTCCTATAGATATTTAATGATGGGGAATCTCCAATATGACTCCTCCATTTCAATAACCAGGATCTCAACTGGGCATGCCACCATTGTTGGCAAATGTCTTTTTTGTATTTTAATGATCCTCTCATTCATTCCTTCTAGGATCCTGAGTCCAGAAGTAGCTTGAGCTATTTCATTGAATTTTCCATTATGAAGCCTCATAACATGTTCAAATTGAACATCCTCAAAACCTTGAATGAGGGGTTGCACCATTGTGTTATATTTTTCTAGTGTAGGGTGATTGCATTTGTACCAATGTTGCACATGTTGAATCATTAACTGTGAAAAATTATCAAAAGATTCTTGACTATTATGTCCAAGGCTATTTTTAGGCTTATAATTAAAGCCTCATATTCAGCCTAATCATTTCTATGCAGCCTACTTCAAATGTATTTCTTTCAATGAGAATGCTTGGATGGTCTGCTAAGAAATCAACTAAAGATTGACCTCTAACTGCCTTTTGTGATATATTTTGAAAATAATATTCTGTTAAGGCAAAAATCTATTTTCCCATCCTCCTTCTTAGTAAGGGTCATGTGAGCATATATTTGACTACATCAGTCTGAACAATAATGCACTCGGTGAATTGAAGTATATAATGCCTCAACTTTATTGTTGAAAATTACAAAACCAAACAAAGCTTTTCTATGGAAGATTAATTACATTTCACATTGTTTAATTTTCTACTTAAATAATAAAATGCTTGATCATAGCCTTGATCATTATCCTGTGCCAGCAGACTGTCAATATACCTTTCCCTTGCTCAAATATATAGCTTTAATGATTTGCTTTCTTTTGGTGGCATCAGCACTAGAGGATTTGTTAGGTATTCCTTGATTTTCTCAAAAACCTTCTGGTGCACCTCTTCCCATTTGAAACTAACCTCTGATATTAGTTTTAATAGAGGTGCAAACACCATTGTCTTCCTTGCAAGGTTAGATATGAACATTCTTAGGAAGTTTACTTGGCCCAAAAATCTTTGCAACTCCTTATTGGTTAGTGCCTAGGTTCTAAGATGGCCCTGACTTTGCTTTTATCCACATTGATTCCTTTCTGATGAACCAAAAATCTTAAGAAATTGGTAGCATAAACTCCAAATGCTTTCAAAGGGTTCATGTTTAACTTGTGCATTCCATCTTATGAATTCCTCGGGTTTTCTAAATATGATTCTTGATCATCTGACTTAATGACCACATCATCGATGTAAACTTCTATCAATTTTTCAATCATATCATGAAAAATCAAATTCATTGCCCTCTGATAAGTGACCCTTGCATTTTTAAGGCCAAATGACATCACCATCTATTCATATGTTCCTAATGCATATGTGCATCTAAAAGCAATTTTATGAACATCTTCTTTTGCTGTGAATATTTTATTATAATCAGCGTGTCCATCCATAAAGATTAATATAGTATGTCTAGTTGTAGAATCAATAAAAACATCTGTTACAGGCATTGGATATTAATCCTTAGGGGCTGTAGTATTTAGATTACTAAAATCTATACAAGCTCTAATTTTTTCACTCTTCTTTATTACAGGAACAATATTAGAAAGCCATTCCACAACCTAACAATTCTTATAAGGCCTGCTTTTAACAATCTATCTATTTCCTCTTTCTTTAGAAGTGTAATCTCAATGGTCATCTTCTTAGGTGGTTGATTGTGAGGATGAAAACCCTTCTTAATTAGTAGTCTATGTTCCACTAATGATCTATCTAAACTAGACATTTCCTCATAATTCTATGCAAATTAGTATTTGAATGCCTTTAGCAATTCAATCAACCTTTGTTTGAAGTAAGCCACAAGGACTGCATTAATGTAGATATGCCTTTTATTGGCCGCATCTCCTAAATTTACTTCTTCCGATAGGTCTTGAACATCCGCCTTTACATTATCCAAGTTCACAGGGGTAGACTGAAGATTCTCCACCTCTATGTCCTAATTTATATCCTCTGGGTCATCTTCCAACACGATTTTATCCCAATCATAGATGCATCTCCCAATGTCCTCACTCTTTCTTCCAAGTTATATACAAATAACCTTATTAATGTGGATTTAAATTCCAAAGCCTCTCGTAGGTTCTATCCATCAATGTTTTTAATTCTTCATTTTCAAGCCTAGGTTGTAGGAAGTCAGACTTAGCCATGTAATGGAAAATTTGGTGTGGGTTCATCTCAAAACTAAGCCAAATACCACTACTTATCCAATTGAAGTAAGATCCTTTTGATAAAAGTGGGTTTCCATATTATGTGCATATGCATAGAAAAAGTTGACATATGCTCAATGTACTTCCATCATTGACACTTCCTAATAGGAAAATCAAATCTTGATTTAGGGACGATGACACACCACCATTAGCATGTATCCAATCCATTCCCAAAGGAGCATTGAAGTTAGATGAGAAATCTACCACGAAGAATGATGTTGTGGTGTTCATATTGCCTACTTGGAGTTGTACAGACAAAATTCCATTTGTAGAAGAGGATCTTCCCGCAAAGTTGCCAATTGTGATGTTAGTGTGAAGCAAGTCATTCTCTCCTTTTTTCAGGACCTTCAAATCTTTGAAGGCAGGATCTTGACCACTACTCCATTGTCAATCAGGACTTTACTGATTAGTTGATCGTCGATGTGGACTTGTATGTATAGTGACCTCAAATGCTTAGATAACTTTTTCCTGGGTAGTGCAATATTACTCTATCTCATAGTTTTAAAACCCGACCCGAACATCAATTTGAGAGAGAGACTGAATCAGTGAGTTACTGCTTTAACTGTTGGGTCACTGATCAGACTAAAAATGCAATAAAAAAATATAAAATAATTAATAATAATAATAAATATGATAAAAAATCACAATAATTATGAAAATAATATCCTTAATGTATATTAGATCAAACAAAAGCCTCAAAATCATCAAATTGAACGAAATAACTGTAGTAAATTTTATATCAAATCAAACTTAACTAAATTTTCACCAAATCAAACATAATTACAAATAATCTAAGTATTAGTGTATCAACAAATCCATACAACTCCAGTTCAAAAAAAAAAAAACCACACACACACACACACAAAGCCATACTTTCAATATTTTTCTATAATTCTTTAATTGTCTAAAACATAACTTTCATTTTTTTGTTCTTACAGGAAGATAGCAAATCTACAAAGTGAAAAACCTAGATAATGCCTTCATCAAAGTATGTAGAGAGAGAGAGAGGGAGAGAGTATGTACGTACACAAAGAATGAGTGAAGTAGATCGTGAATGCCGATGGAGCTTTGACTAAAGTCCCTATGCAATCTTCGAGTCTTCGACAGGTCCACTTTCACTTTCACTT
>CAUOFW020002808.1:0-43534 GCA_963454935.2 Ilex paraguariensis
CCGAAACCCAGTCCTTTGTTTAATAATTTGCCTTATATGTTTGTATTTGTTCATGGGTGCTCTTTTTCTGCTCACACTTAGGGTGAGGGGTTTCCAGCCTAACCCAAATCTCCCTCGAGTGGGTTAATTGTTGTGTTTTGTTTGTGGTTTCGGCAGCTAAACAGATCTTTACACCCACCGCTTTTTCCTCTTTCTTCGTCTTCTTCTTCTTCTTATTTCTATTGTGTTATTCTCTATAACATGACCCAACTCCCAACAATCCCATGACCATATTCCACGAAGACCCAATCGTTTGTCTCATGCTCGACATTTGTTTACTCTATATGTACATTGCTCTTCTTCTTCTGTCTGCATTTAAAATCAAGGGTTTTCGTCCTAGCGAAAACCCAGATCTGCATAGAGAAGATTAATTTGTTTATTTTCTTTGTAGGTTTTGACAGTTGAACAGATCTCTACCCTACAACTTGATCGCTAAACTCTACACTCTGGTAAATTCGAAACATTGGGGACAATGTTCGGTTTAGGTTGGGGGTGTGATCTACGATTCCAGTTTGTTATAGTTTCGTATTTAAAAAAAAGGATTATTTTGGATTGCATATTTTTACAGCATTTTTGCTTATATTTCATGATCACATCAAATGCGGCCTCAATCGTCTTTGTGACTGGCAGACGTTAAAGAACCAGATAGTGAGTCTTGAAGCATAGAAAGCATGGATGTTAAAATTGTTTGGTTTAGTTTGGGAGTCTTGCGCACATTTACATCTGATGTGCATGCTGTGATCATGAGAAAAACAAGAGTAGTCAGAAAAATTGAAATCCGAGAAGCACAAGCA
The DNA here is from genome assembly GCA_963454935.2 of Ilex paraguariensis. NCBI lineage: Eukaryota > Viridiplantae > Streptophyta > Magnoliopsida > Aquifoliales > Aquifoliaceae > Ilex > Ilex paraguariensis. The sequence goes on from CAUOFW020002808.1 coordinate 834, forward strand.
AAACCATTGTGTGGCATAAGTACTTTTATTAAACGTCGTCGTGCCAAACGGCTGGGTGCTTGTAAACAATGTGGCAGATGTTTTCACATGAAAAAATACAATCAGTGTTCTGAACCAATTTCGGGTCGTGCAACTGATCGATTAAACTGGATAGTGTATGGGTAGAGTAAGGATTTTCCTGAGACGCCATCTTATACCAGTCCGGGACTTACATGTTATGTGCGACAAGAAGTGGGAAGGGTCACTAATAATGACATAGACACAAGCGACGACTCGGATTAAATTTTAACTAATAATGACAAAGCTGTGAAAAAATGTGTTTTGGGGATGAAGGTTAATGGTCCGAATTTTTTTTTTTTGTAAATATTTGTTTATGTACAAAGTCTTTTTGTTGAAATAAAAATGTGGGTCGAGTAAGGATTGTCCTAAAATGCCAACTTGTAGCGTGGGTAGGGACCTATCCTGAGACACCATAGTTTTCAAGTTCAATATGTGCATTTAGTCTTTTTGTAAATTTTCATAGATAAATGTGTATGTAAATAGTTTTGATTTTTATTCGAGTGAAAAAAAAACTGCATTTCCTTGAAAAATGGTATTTCCTCTATGCTTAAATGTCAAATGTACATTGGTATTTGTTAATCTTAAGGTACAGAATGACCAGACTCGAAAATAGAATTATAATATAACTGACATTCTTTGGAAACCTGACATAACCAGTGGAGATAACGAAGAATACCATGGTAAGTTTTGAGCCTTACGATGCTTTCTGAGAGACAATCAACATTTACTCAAGTAAGCTCTTTCACTTTCAATTGTTGAATAATCTCATTAAACTTGCTTTGATTAAATGCAACTAAAGTAATCTATTGACATATCCTACAGGGAACCTTTGCATGCGACACAGACACATACTTGAGAAAGGATTTTAGGCCATCTTTGAGTTGATTTTGAACCTTAGCCATTGCTTCTACAAATTATATCCCTAGTTAGCCATGTTTGAGCCTTCAATGAATGATGATTTTTTTTTCTCGAAAAACCCATATGATAACCGAGCCACACACAAAAAAAATACACTTAACATACCTTGCTATCCAATTTTTTCTTGCACCCTCTTATAAATCGGTATGACATAGAAAGGCAAGAAAAAAAATAGAAAAGAAGATGGTGGCTACTGTTCAACGAAGAATCGAAAAAAAAAATGAAAGAAAGAAATATCATTTCTAGGCAAAAGACTGAAAAGTAAGAAAGAGGTGTGCTACATTAAAAAAGGGGATAGCTTTTGAATACCATTGACGTCATTTCATTAGCCACTAACCTCTGGCCACATTACAACCTATAGAAAGTCCTAATTGATCTCAAGTCTAATGCATGTGCGCTGTCGACCAAAAACTGGGGTATGTTAAATAGTATTTCTTTAATTGCATTGATATTCTTCCATGAGATTATGCCAAGAACATGATTAGCCTACTTTCTTAAGACTTTCACTCCCTTTCTAACTGTGCATGTGATTCTTCGATTGACCATCCTCTGATCACATGCCCTTTGAGAGACAAGTCACTATAATCGGAGTGAATTTTTTTGCTGAGAGCATTCTAAGAGAGATTTGAGAAATCAAAGCTATCCATGGAAGGTGATAAAGTAGAATGTTTGTTATATAACAATTCTTGCTACTAGAATGATCATTCCTACTACACAAGGAATTCCAAATACCAATGTAACAAGTGTTTATTTTTGTATAGAGTACGTACCAATGACAGAGAAGTGTTCGGGAAACAATTCAAAATTAAGAGATGTGTGCCTCAATGATTCTGTTGCTAACTCATTTTGACAAAAAATCTTACATATACACATCTTTTAATTGGAGTTTGTAGGTAGCTTCACTGGAAACCTTCACGAGACAAAACTCGTCCACTAGGGATCACCTAGGGGTTTAACGGCTTATTGCATATGCTAAATGCAATCGTGTTATCTACGAAAGTGATTTTATTTTGTTATGTTGTTTATTACTAGGGACTAGTAATATTTAGGTTGGGGGGTGTGATTAACCCTAATTAAGGCATAATTTAATAGGTAAATTGTGTTAGTTGAATAAAGTTAAACTAGTCAAAATAAATCAAATTAGAATTAGTGTGTGAATAAAGGATAATGCATTAATTGTTGTTCTTTTCAGGATTTTGTGCGTCAAAGCTACAAACTACTGGGGAGCCAATTGCATTAAAGCTACAAACTACTGGGGTGCCAATTATCAAAGCTCAAAACAAAGGAGGATCAAAGAATTCAATCCACCTAACAAGAATTCAAGTCCACCTAACAAGATTTTCAAGTCCACCTAACAAGACTCTTCAAGTTCACCTAACAAGATTCAAGGCCACCTAACAAGACTTTCACCCTCCCTTGTTGCCTATAAATACCACCCCTTAGGACTTGTAAAGCATTCATCTTTTGGTAGTGGAAAATCCTCCAAAAGTATTATTACTTTCCTTATTGCTTATAGCTTTCTTTAAGTATTGCTTTCTTTTATTGTGTTATTGCTCTTTTAATTGCTTGAGCTTCCTTCTACTTTAGAGAGTGAAACTCTTCCACTTTTCTAGAGCTTTACCAAAGCCGTGAAGGGTGGAACGTGATTCACTCATTCTTTGTCGAAGATCGGCTCCTTGTGTAAAATGTGTTACCTTGTAACTCCTCTACTTGGAGGGATGAGCATCACTCACTTTTCTAGTTTTAACAAAGCCATGAAGAGTGAGTAGTTTCTCATCCAATCTTTAGTAAGAGGTGGTTATCCGGAAGTTAAATTTATGCAATTCGTTTATGCTTAGCTTTAGTCTTTATTTTTTTTTAATGTCTTCTCATCATATTGTTGTCTTTATTTTAAGCATGAATAGCTAAATCTCTTAGTTGGCAAAACCAAGAGGAACCTCCACTTGGGTATACCATTTCAACTCATTCTCCTCCCCTCTTTCAGAGTTCAATGGTTCGGTTTGACTGGGTTGAGGGTGGATAACTTGGTGAGTCTTTGATATTCCGTAGGCCTAGTCACGGTTTATGCTTAGATACTCACCAATCTTATCCCTAGCTTCCCACGAATCAATCATTCATTCATGCTCTATTGGAGGAGGGTTTCGAATTGAGACGGTATTCCTATTGGAGTGACCTCTTGGATTTGCCAACATTTGTTTCTCATTTTACTAGCATCAAAACAACTTCACCAAACAACTTCCAACAATCAAAGATTTTACACTTTCTTTCTCCCAAAATCACCTCCCCTCGGTTTACTTCCTTCCCTGTGGAAACGACCTTGGAATACCACCAAGTAAAACACGATCCGCGAAAGTCTCCTTGCGCTTGGGGAGCATTTTTGTTCACACATACTCACATTTGAAATCTCATTCATCCACCATTCTGTTGCCCTTTCTTTTGACATCATCCCTAGGAGAGTGACACTCCCCTTTATTCATATACTTTACATGCTAAAAGGTGATGTTTATAGGTTAGGAAACAACAAGGAAATTTTTCAAGCAGAGAGAAAACATCTTTCCTTAGCCAACTGTTCAGGGTAATGGGTTCCTCCATGACCCCAAGGCCGCTGTGAATGCTTTGGCTGAGCTGGTCCCCACATTGGATCCCAATCTGGCCATGTGGGTTCCCTTTGAAAGGAAGGCTAAGCATGTCATCCAGGGTCTAGCTAAGGTACCTTATGATTTCTTCTTTTGTATGAATGCTCCTTCTAACGTATTTTCATCTCACGTTTGTATTGACTGCTCTCTTTTTCTTCCAGTCATTGGCTTTGTGAGCGATGAAAACTTCACCATGTTTAGCTTGTGACTCAGCTGACCGCCAAGGAGCAGGAGCTGGTCAAGGCGAGGAGCATTGCTGAGGCTGTGAAAGTGGGAAAAAGCCTTGCTGAATGAAAGGTGGCTATCCTGGTTGCTAAGGTAGCCGAGATAAAAAGGATCTACGATGAGTTGAACACTCGTTACTAGGAATCCGTCAGGCTAAAGGATGTCCAGCTGAAGATCAAGGACGAGGAGCTAGTGACGAAGAACAATGAGCTAGTGGCGTCGAATGCCGAAGTGGCATCTCTAAAGGCTAAGGTCGCTGAACTCCTAAAAGAAAATGCTATTGCCTTTGTGAAGGGGTTTATGAACTTCCAAGAGCAAGTTGAGGATGCGTATCCCGATCCCGACCTAGATTCCTTTGTGCCTCAGCTTGGGCCAAAGAAAATGGCAGAAATGACTACTGGGGCCACTACCAAGGTATCTAGTGCTGGCGAGGGGAACCTCAAATGGTCCTAAGGAGAATGACAAGGAGGTTGGTATTGTGGCAGCCGATGCTGAGGCGGTTGGAACCGAGGTGCTTAGGGTCGAAAAAGGTCGGTGCAAGCAGATAGCCCATTCCTGGGGCGCCTAATAAGAGAAGAGAGTCTACTGTGTGATTTTTCTTCTGACTGTGATAGCTTTCTCTGCTATAATAAAAAATTATGTACTTGTCTCTCTTTTTTAATGTACTTTCTCAATTTTAATGAAGCTTCAGTGTTCTTTCCTACCTGCCCATTCTTTCTTTCTTGCATGTGTATGTTGCTATTTTTTTCCTGTTTCTTTTAAAAATAATGGTCAACAAAGTCTATCTAATGCTACGTTGCGACTTGGGTGCCTTTAGTTGAGCTGCCCCTTTGCCGAGGTGGTTTCGGTTGTTTAGGGCTATCTTGCTTACTAATGCTATTTTGGACATTTTCTATTCCTTTCGTGTAATACAAACTTAACGATTTCATTCAGTTGGGAACGTGCGCTGTCAGTGATGATAGTGGCTCCAGGAAAGTAGCGACTCCTTCTTCCACGATGACCACGTGTCAATGGCATTACATACAATTTACGCCCATTAAAGGCACTCTGCAAACGTGATGTTTGTCGGCTAGCGGTCCTTATAAATACTCCCCTCAGTGAGTGGTTTTTCCACCATGAAGTTTTGTTTCTTTTTCTTGCTCCATCTTTCTACTTCAAAGCTCCTTCCTTGAAACTTCTTTCTTCCTCTATCTTCATGGTGCGTACACCCACTACTTACCATGACACCCAAAAAATGGTATACCCCAACAACGAAAAATAGTGAAATCAGTAGTGAAGAGGTTTAGGCGATTGCTAATAGCTATGCCTTTCCTAGCGCAATAGTCATTCGTGCTACAGAACGCAACTTGTATCATCTTTCCATGAGAGGTTGGGTCTGATTTTTTGAAGTCCCTTTACAACTGGGGCTATGGTTCCCTATTCCTCCATTTGCAAAGGAAGTGTTGCGTTGTCTTTGACTTTTGCCTTGCTATGTTACTTCCAACTGGGTGGGGTTATTTTGTTGGTGTTCCCTGTGTTGTGGGAACGGATGTTTACTCATCCCCGAGCCATTCTTGCGGAGTATCTCAACTTTTTTTGTCCGATGGAGCTATCTGAATTTTATTATATTGCTCCGAGACTAGGTGTAGAGATCCTGATTACGAACCTCCCTCCAGAGCTTGAAGGGCGGAGAAGGAGGTACTTTTTCATATCAGAGATAGGCTGGGAGTTTGAGTCTCAGACGATGTCACCGGTTAGAGTTCCCATAATTTGGGGGAGGCGTGATCACCTTGGTGAGTTTCCCTAGCTTGATGAGTTTTCTCTTTATTAATATGTCTAACCGCATGTGTCGGCATCTAACTTGACGTATGGCTCTATTCTTTTGTGTTGTAGGTGAGTATCCAATCTTGATTGGCAAGACCCAAGCTTGGTTTAAACCACGTTCAAGCTCGGTTACCCTTTTCTTTTACTGAGCTAATGCATCCCAAACTTGCTTCGGTCCTGGGCAACTGTGAGTATTTGTTATTTTTTCCTTACCGTTCTATTTTTGATGTGTTCAACCGAGCTTACTTCCTAACTGCCTTTCTTGTTCAGTCCCTGCGTTCCTGACGCGCCAACAAGTGTGATCATGGAACAAGTGGGCCAAAGGAGGCGAGCTCGGGGTCTAGGATCTTTGGTGAAGAGGGCTAGACTAGCGAAGAGCAGCTCAATCCCAACCTCGAGCTCATGTGCCAAGCTTAGGTTCCAAATGTTGTTGTCGAGGCATCAAAAACCTTACCAACACTGAGCTTCCCTCCTACGCTTGAGGTATTACCTGGTGTTGTTGAAGCATCAGTTTTTGAACTTGTACCCATCACTAAAGAGGTGTCAATGTCTGAGCCAATATCTAGCGCTGGAAAAGCAACGGTGGGCATAGTTGCATGCGATCCAGTAGGAGGACTAGTTCGGTGTGGTTCTTCCCAGCTAAAGTTGCGGGTCCCAACTATGGTCGTGTTGCTCCGAGTCCAATTGTCGACCTTGAGGGGAGCTTATTGGATGACGTGACTTAAGCAGTCATGTGCTTATAGAATTGATTCCCAGGTAGTCCTTTGTCGTTTTGTCAGTCAACTTTCTGAGCTAGGAGCCAAGATGCCCTACATGAATTTCTTGAGGCAAGGTTCATCTTTTCTTTGGTTTTCCCTTGTTTCAAGTTTTTAATGTTTTAATCTTTGGCCTCAAGTAGCGATGCACGTCTGTGCCCTTGGACAGTAGGTCCATCATCTAAGGGAGGAAGCTCTTCGGAGGAATGTTGAACTCCAAGAGGCCTGAAAATTGAATGTCAAGCTCCTGAGCTAGGGTCTAGCTGTAGAATCTGAGCTAGAAGCTACTCTTGATCAAAGAGCTCGAGTTTTTCGGCAGCTAATCACCACTGCCACTTCCGAGATCTCTCTGCGGGAATAGTTGAGCTCCTAGTCAGAAGAATTGGCCTCTTTGCAATAGGATTTCAATGTCCAAGCATACAAGCTAATCTCCTTTGAAACCGATAAGGCAGTGCTGATGGCATAGCTGAAAGAATCTCATGCTATGATTGTCACCCTAAATAACTCCCTAGCTGCTAAGCGCCGGTTGGGTTGAGGAGCAAGGCAAGGAAATTGAGAGGGCCAAAATGGAGGCTACCAAGGCATTTGTGGATGGGTTCTTTAACTTCGCAGATCAGGCGATTGAGAAGTTTCTTGACCTTGACCTTGATCAATTTGCACCTCGGTTTGACCTTCCTCCAGGCGACCCTTCTGATGTTGCTTCACCAGCCAATCAACCTTGATGGTTTTCTCTTTTTTTTTTTTAAAGTGTAACTCTCTTATTGATTGAAATGAAGAACACTTAACATGCGTCTTATATTGCTAATTGCTTGCTATGTTCTCCCCTTGCCCCCTACTCCGAGGATTTCTTGACCTTTTTCGAGTATGGTTGCTACTTTCCCCCATGCTCAATCTCCATAATCGCAAGCTATGTGGATTATGCGCTGTGTGAATCTGAACACTTTAGCTATTGCTAGCTTTGTCTGGCTATTCCTTTCCGTTGGTGTGGTACTTCCTTAAATAGTGGTGTACGGATTTAGGTGAAGAGAAATAACTTGTTCGTTATTCATGCCCACCTAACTCCATCTAACTTCCATGTGTGTCGTCTTTATTAACTTCTGCCATAATTACAGAAGTGTAACAGTCGCCTCTACACCTTTGCATGCTATTTATTTCCTTTAAGTTTGGTGCTTCAAACCCTTCACTTTCTTACTCTCTTTCAGAAATTCTCTCGTTCTTTGCTTACTTTTTGGGTTCCTAGATTCCTCTCCTTCTCCATTGTTCAGACAATGGGCTCGGGCCATGATCGACGAGCCATGGTACTCGATATTCTTACTTTATCCTTTGTTTATGGCTTAGAGGTAGAGGAAGTGAGGAGATGGTACCTCCTTCTTGATACCTTAACTGTCAGATTCCTAACTCCCGATGAACCTTGCAACTTTCTCCTTCAGCGAGAAGTTTGCTACTTTGAAGGCTCGTTTGAAATGGGCTTTCGTTTACCTATCCACCCAGACATTGGGTGGGTTTTATCTTTTCATGGGTTATGCCCTTCTCGCCTTTCTCCCGAAGGGTGGAGCGTCCTTATAAGTTCCTTTATTTTTTGGTGCTTGCAAGACTTCAATGAATTTTCACTGTTGCTGAATTCATTTACTTCTTTGACCCTTCCTTATACTCCCCCCCCCCCTCGCTTTAGTCGCTTTACATGGAGGCGTCACTTTGATTTGTCGTTAGTTCTTAATGTCCCTAGCTCTCCAGAGGGATGGACTCAGCGATTTTTCTTTATTTCTGGGGACTCTTGGGAATCTACCACAGTGAAGGACAGGCGTGCCCAAATCCTTCTCTCCTGGGGTGCCTCCAAGACAGAGGTAAAGAATTAAAAGTTTCATTGAGCTTGGATTTTTGGCTTTGTTTTATAGGTTTTATGCTGAGCTCTAATTGTGTTTATGTTGTGCAGAAGCCCCCAATTTGACTCCAGACGAGATTGTTAGGGTCTACCGACTTGCTCGTGCCGAAACGATCCCCTTTTCAGCCTTGGTCACTCCCTAGAACCTACTTCAGTTCAGGATTAGGGGTAGCTTAGATGCTATCCCAAATTTTGCTCCTCCATTCTTTAAGGCGGACTCTTCTTCCACTAATTAGAGGGGAATGTAGCCAGCTTATCTAGAAAATGCCAACGAAGTAGCTCTCTGCCATAGTCATTAATTCTCCTTTCATTTGTTGAGCTGGAGCACACATTTGGGAATATGGACCTCAAGAAGCAGCTCTCTGAGGCAAAGAAGGAGAGAGATGCTCTGAGGGCTAAGAATGTTCGTCTGCGAGCTGCCAATGCGCAGTTGGAGAGGGAAAATTCTGAGCTGAAGCAGCGGACTGTGGGTGATAGAGTTGTATACTAAAAGTTTGCTTTTTGTAGTGAAACTTATTTTATTAATTAATAAAAAAATTTCTTTTCATTTTATTGAGAATCTATGTGGGCAAAATTTTGAATTATATTTTATATTTGATATGCATATGTGTCTTATATTTTACATTATAGATAATCTAGTGTGTAGAGTTCTGCTTATGTACAGAATACCAGATTATCGGATCCTTGTATAATATTAGTATATATTCACAATCGTAGATGGAATTGGAGACGCCATCAGTATGATTGTAGTGGAATATTCTAGTATAGTCTGTCTTGACTATAGGAGATTGTTTGATGTCTCGGATTATTGCACTAGTATATTTTGTGTATTGAACAAACTCATGTTGAGGTTATTATATTTTACTGATTTAATAAAATAATATATACCTTGTGATTCTTATGATTGTTAATGCTCTTAATCCCTAAATATTTAATTGTCATGTGCATATAATATCTGTCACTTTAATTCATTAAAGAGTGAGATTCATATTGGGTCAATAAGCTTGATGAATTGGGAGACGATGTTATTTGTATGGTGGAAATTAAATATTAAAGGAATCTACATCCCAGTATTTAAATGGGTTGATGATGTCCTCTTGATCAAACTCATAAGTTTTGTCAATGTCAAACCCTTCAGGTGGATTTAATTATCCGACATAACAAATAAGTTGAGTGGTAAGGTCTCAAGAAATAAAAAAAGTCAATTAAATATAATTGTCGGTGATTTATTTAATTGATGGACATCTATAATCTTAAATATGGGGAGATTATTAAGCATATAATAATAAGAAGCTCGAATATAATTTTGAGATAAGGTCTAGGAGATCAATAATAAGTTTTTATTGGACTGACTTTAATATTAATGGGTTGTAGAATATTTGTTCTGGGTTGAGCATAGGAATCTTAAGCCCATTGGAAACCTGGTCCTTATTTCTCCTTAGGGTCTCTATCGTAGCCTATAAATAGATGTCTAAGTTCTCTATTTCAGCATCTTATCTTTACTCACGTTTTTTAGGGAGGCTGGAAGACAGATCAACAATTCAAAAGTCTTGACAGCCCACACTGAATTCGAATTTCGATGTTGAGGGATATACGACAGAAGGCCGTGAGGTTCGTTGATTTGTAGACATTGTTTTGTTTTGTGTTCATTCTGAGACGAGATCAGTCCCGAGAGATCTCAAAGGTAAACCCTAATTCTGCCTTCTAGGGTTTTAAAGAAAAATTTTTGATATTCGATACATACACGTAACAGCTCTTGGGATTTCTGTTCCAACAAGTGGTATCAAAACCATCATTAATATCGTGTATATATCGAATTTTGCCATGTTGTCCAAATAAAATGAATAGATATATACTATGAATGATGGGTAGAACATAGAACTGTACTAATCTCTGTTTTGTAGCGTTCTTGTCCCGCTAATATGGTCACATAATTTTTATTAATTGTTTTATGTGATTGGATCCCATGATGGTTTATTCATGGTTAATATTGTGGCAAGGATTTATACAATGGTTTATTCGTATCTTTCTGTAATAATTATAGTGGTATGTGAACTCCCTCGTGGAGTCATAGGGCAATGTATAATGTTTTTTTTTTGTAAGGTTACTGAGGCAGATGACTATTTTAGAAACAATTTTCGTGACAGAAACCCTACTATGCGATTTAGAAAAACCTAGTATGCGATCCCCGAAATTCAGTCGAAGCGCAACATGAACGTAGCTGGATTCATCTCAGATTGCTAGAGAGTCTTTGTTGGATTGAAACTGAAGACATGACCATAATAGATGGGAGTCCTTATTTTATTTAGTCTCATTGTTTATGTTAATCTCTGTGTTTTATTCATGTTCTTATTATGTGAATAGTTAACTTGTACAACAGTACCATGATATATGGACAACATGGATAATTGACGTACCTTAGATTTTTTTTTGGTCATGCATTAATATTTAATTATATTGTTTTAAAATAAGGAAGTTCAAAGTATGTATGTGTAAATAGAAAATAAAATTGAATCCTCTATTTTTTTAAAAAAAATAGTTGTGAGGATTTCAAATTTTTTTTATTATACATACTACACATAAAGATGGGGTAAGCCAAATATCTTTATAATGGCAAAACATCCTTATTCTAAGTCAATACAAATTAAATATGGTTTTGAAAACCCTCACTAAATATTAAATAACTAAGTGGGAGAGGGAATTTATCTTGTATAAATCTCATAGTCACCATTACTGGTTTGTAGATGATGTAATTAGTTTTCCGTGTTGGCCTTATTGCTTTCCTCTCTATCAGATGAAATTAATTACAAAATCACTGATACAAACTTCCTATAGGGATAATTTTGGTTAATTATTGGTATGAGCTCACTTCTCCATCTGAAGAGAGTTCATTACGAAACTATTGACACAAAGTTAAGTAATGGTATACACTTAGCTATAAATAATAATATTCTCTCTATCTGAGTTACTACTGTTATTTATAGGACTAAAGCTAAACTAGCTATTTAATTTTACTTGTCATGGTATAGTGGCTAGATAGTAAAATTCATAGGTAATGGCCTGTCTGAACAAATGATGGATAGTATACGTCCTCCCTTATCAAGGTATGCTATTCGCGGTGTTTCAAGCTGCTGGTGAATTCATTTAAATATTGATAAAGGGAACCAAAATTTAAATTTGAATTCAATGTTTAATTTTGCCTGTCATAATTTTTTAAAAAATTATGTGATTTTCAGGTTTTTAAAATGGGTGGTTCTTTTAATCATCTTTCTGTTATACTTAAAGAACACAAACTAGATGGATCAAACTATATACAATAGAAAAGAAATTTGGATATTGTGTTGACTGCTAAGGAGTACAAATTTGTGCTCAGTGAACTCTGTCCAGATGAACCTGATGATGGGGCAACCGAAAAGGATGTCCTAGATTATCGAAGATGGAAAAAGGCTGATGAGATGGCACAGTGTAACATTCTGGCATCTGTGTCAGATGTGTTGCAACATCAGCACGAGTCCATGGCCACTGCCTATGACATGATTATGAGGCTCAAAAATATGTTTCGGGATCAAAGTAGTGCAGCTAGGCAAGTGGCGATGAGGGAACTGATGAACACAAATATGGTTGAAAGGACACCAGTAAGGGATCATTGTCTAAAGGTGACGAGTCTCCTTAATAAGCTGGAGGTCCTAGGAACTGAGACTGATAGGGAAACCCAGGTTGATATTATACTCCAGTCACTGCCAGAGTCTTTTAAGCAGTTTCGTCTGAATTACAATATGAATAAGTGTTCTTGTACATTGGCGGAACATCTTAAGGACCTCCAGGCAAATGAGGGTCTGTTTCAGAAGCAGGATCACATTTATATAATTGAGAAAGGCTCTAATTCTAAGCCGCAAGGCATGAAGAAAACTAAAAATGCTCAAAAGCATGTTAAGGCACCTCAAGCCATAGTGAAAAAGCCTAAAAGCAAGTGTTTTCATTGCAAGCAGTTAGGGCACTAGAAGAAGCAATGTGCGGTCTATCTCTCTAAGATGAACAGTCAAGGTAAATCTTATTTACTCGTTGTTGAATCATGTTTAGCAGTGTCATCTACCAGTACCTGGTGTGCAGCTACAGGAGCCACTAATCATATCTGCAAATACTTGCAGAGGTTCCAGGAAACTAGACGACTTAGTGATGAGGAGATTTATCTTCACACGAGCAATGCTACGAGAGTGGCAACAATAGCAGTAGGAGATTTTCAGTTATATTTTGGTAGAGATAGAATTTTAATTTTGAGAGATTGTCTTTATGCACCTAATATTAGAAAGAACTTAGTTTCGGTTTCTAACTTAGTTGGAGATGGATATAATGTTTATTTTAATGACTCTGTCGTTATTAAGGATGATAAGCAACTAATCTGTTCTAGTTCATTGGTGGATGATCTTTATATTGTTAATCCTATCTCACCTACACTGCAATTAACTAAATTGAATAATACTAGTACCTCGTCATGTAAGAGAAAGGAACCTTCTAAAATGAACCAAACGTATTTTTGGCACTTACGCCTAGGTCATATTAACTTAAAGAGGATTCAAAGACTAGTTACAAATGGACCATTGAGTTCATTAGAAGTGGAGGCACTTCAAGTCTGTGAATCTTGCTTGGAAGGTAAAATGACTAAGAGACCCTTTACGGCCAAGGGCTATTGAGCAAAGGATCTGTTAGAATTGGTTCATTATGATTTGTATGGACCCATGATTGTCCAAGCAAGAGGTGACTTTGAATATTTCATTACTTTTATTGATGATTATTCAAGGTATGGGTACATTTATTTGATGCACCGTAAGTTTGAATGCTTTGAGAAATTTAAAGTGTTTAAAGCTAAAACGGAGAAGCGTCAAGTGAAGTATATCAAGACATTATGATCTAATCGTGGTGGCGAGTACCTCTTAGGAGAGTTTAGGGATTACTTATCAGAGGTAGGGATAACATCCCAGTTGTCTGCACCTCACACACCACAACAAAATGGTGTGGCGGAAAGAAGGAATAGGACTCTTATGGATATGGTTAGATCTATGATGAGTTGTTCAGTTTTACCCATTTCCTTTTGGGGATATGCCTTAGAAATTGCGACATACATTCTGAACTTGGTACCATCTAAATCAATACCTACCACTCCCATAGAATTGTGGACTAGGGGCCTAGTTTACAGCACATTCGGATTTGGGGGAGTCCAGCACACGTGCTGAAAGGAAACACAGATAAGTTGGGGTCAAGAACAGAAGTCTACTTGTTTATAGGGTATCCAAGAGGAACAAAAGGTGGTCTTTTCTATAGTCCTAATGATCAGAAGGTCATTATTAGCACCAATGCCTAATTTTTAGAGTAATACTATGTGATGGATCACAAGCCTAAGAGTATAATTATTCTTGAAGAGTTAAGAAGAGATAGATCAGAGAATATTTATTCAATACCAAATGTACAAGGGGAGGCATCACATGAAAGAGTAGACGATATCCCATTGTCTCGTTGTAGTGGGAGGAATATCGATACTCATGCAGAACCTGCACAAGATGTTACTGATAATACACAGATACAGGCAAAGCCTTGTTGCAGTGGAAGGGTTGTTCGTCAACCCGAACAATATATGTTCTTGTTAGAGTCTTTTGACAAGATTCCTGAGGAACAAAATGTTGATCCCTGGACCTACAACAAAGCACTCCAAGATAAATATTCAGAACTTTGGCAAAGGCTATGATATTTGAGATGGAGTCCATGTACTCCAATCAAGTTTGGGAATTTGTAGAACCACGCAGTGGGATAAAACCCACTGGATGCAAATGGGTTTACTCAGAAAGAAGAGGATAAGACGGTAAGGTGAAAAAATATAAAGCAAGGCTTGTTGCGAAAGGGTTTACTCAGAAATAAGGAATTGATTATGAGGAGACTTTTTCGTCGGTAGCTATGCTGAAGTCAATCCGGATTCTCTTATCCATTGCAACTTATCTTGATTATGAGATTCGGCAAATGGACATCAAGACAACATTCCTTAACAAGAATCTTGACGAGTGTCTCTATATGGTACAACCAGATGGATTTGTAACAAAGGGCCAAGAGTATCTAGTGTGCAAGCTTAAGAGATCCATTTATAGACTTAAGCAAGCATCTAGATCTTGGAACATTCGTTTTGATCAGACTATTAAATCTTATGGTTTTAATCGATGCCCTGATGAGTCCTGTGTGTATAAAAGGCATGACAAAAATGTGGTGGTGTTCCTAGTACTTTACGTGGTTAATATCTTGCTCATCGAAAACGATGTGGGGTGTTATTTTCTGTTAGGGTATGTTTATCCAATCAATTCAATATGAAGGATCTGGGAGAGGCTGGTCAAATCCTTGGGATCAAGCTTATGTGAAATCGCAAAGATAGGATGATAAACTTATCTCAAACTACCTATATCGATACCATTCTAGCTCGTTTTAGCATGCAAAATTTCAAGAAGGGATTTCTTCCTTTCAGGATTGTAGTTTCTTTGTCAAATGAGCAGTTTCCTAAGACACCTGATGAAATAGAGAGCATGAAGGCAGTTTTTTATGCTTCAACAGTGGGAAGTCTCGTGTATGATATGCTTTGCACTAGACCTGATATCTGTTTTGTCATTGGCATAGTTAGTAGATATCAGTCTAAACCCTGGGTAAGATCATTGGACTACGGTAAAGCATATTCTCAAGTACCTAAAAAGGACAAGAGATTATATGTTAGTTTATCAGGCAGATAGTCTAGTACCCATCGGATACACGGACTCTGATTTTCAGTCAAATAGGGATTTTAGAAAGTCAACTTTAGGATATGTGTTTATTGTAGGAGGTGGAACCATAAGTTGAAGGAGTACCAAGCAATCTTGTGTTGCTGATTCCACCATGGAGGTCGAGTACGTGGCAGCTTCTAAAGCAACCAAAGAGGCAGTTTGGCTTAGAAACTTCCTAATGAATTTAGAAGGGGTACCCTCAATAAAATCGGCTATTACACTTTATTGTGATAATAGCGGAATGGTTGCTAACTCGAAGGAACTATAAACCCATAAGAAGGGGAAACACATTGAGCGCAAATATCACCTTATACTAGATATCGTGGGAAGAGGGAATGTAGTGGTGACCAAGATTGCATCAGCAAACAACCTGGCAGATCTCTTTACAAAGAGCTTACCAGTAAAGACTTTTGATAGTCATGTGGAGGGAATGGGAGTTAGATGTATGACAATATGGCTTTGAGTATAAGTGGGAGAATTGATAGAGTAGTATACTAAAAGTTTATTTTTTTAGTAAAACTCATTTTATTAATTCATAAAAGTTTATTTTTTCCATTTTATTGAGAATCTATATTGGCAAAATGTTTGTATTATATTTTATATATGACATACATGTGTGTCTTATATTTTACATTGTAGATAATCTCGTGTGTAGAGTTTTGCTTATGCACAAAACACCAAATTATCAGATTCGTGTATAATATGAGTATATGTTCACAATAGTTGATAGAATTGGACACACCATCAGTATAATTGTAGTGTAATATTCTTGTATAGTCTATATTGACTACGAGATTGTTTGATGTCTCGGATTATTGCACTAGTATATTTTGTGTATTGAACAAATCCATGTTGAAGTTATTATCTTTTACTGATTTAATAAGATAATAAATCCTTTGTGATTATTATGAATGTTTATGCTCTTAATCCCTAAATATTTAATTTTTATGTGCATATAATGTTTGTCACTTTAATTCATTAAAGAGTGAGATTCATATTGAGTCAATAAACTCGATGAATTGGGAGATGATGTTATTTGTATGGCGAAAATTAAATATTAAAGGAAACCATGTCCTAGTATTTAAATGGGTTGATGATATCTTCTTAAGGAAACTCATAAATTTTGTCCATGTCAAACCCTACTGGTGGATTTAATTATCCGACATGACAAATAAGTTGAGTTATAAAGTCTCAAAAAATAAAAAAAAGTCAATTAAATATAATTGACAGTGATTTATTTAATTGATGGACTTCTGTAATCTTAAACGTGGAGAGATTATTAAGCATATAATAATAAAATTTTGAGATAAGGCCTAAGAGATCAATAATAATTCTTTAGTGGATTGATGGATTGACTTATTATTAATGGGTTATAGGATATTTGTTTTGGGTTGAACATAGGAATCCTAAGCCTATTGGGAGCCTGGTCCTTATTTCTCCTTAGGGTCTCTGTCGTAGCCTATATATAGATGTCTACATTCTCTATTTCAGCATCTTATCTTTGCTCACATTTTTTAGGGAGGCTGAAAGAGAGAGCAAGGATTCGAAAATCTTGGTAGCCTACACTGCATTCAAATTCCGACGTTGGGAGATATACGATAGAAGGTCGCAAGGTTCGTCGAGCTGTAGTCGTTGTTCTGTTCTACATTCGTGCTAAGATGAGATCAGTCCCGAGAGATCTAGAAGGTAAACCCTAATTCTGCCTTATAGGGTTTTAAAGGAAATTTTTTTATATTCGATACGTGCTGTCAACAACTCTTGGGATTTCTGTTCCAACAGGGAGACTTAGGATTTTTTTTTTTTCCCTTCTTTGTAATCCGAATGCTTTTATGAATATGAGCTGGATTTATCCGTTTGGTACTTTGTCTGTCATGTTTGTGTTGATAACTTATAACTGCCATATTTAATGGACCGAGCTCAAAAGGCTCTCTTCCAAACTGAAAAAGCTCTTGGGTTGAAAAGCCTAGTCGAGATTGCGTAGCTGAAGAGCTCGTGGCTCTTAGGCTAAAAAGCCTAGTTAAGGCTACGCGACTGAAGAGCTTGCAGCTTGTCCAAACTAAGAAACTCTTAGGCTAAAAAGCCTAGTCGAGGCTACGCTACTGAAGAGCTCATGGCTTGTCCGAGTTGAAAATCTCTTAGGCTAAAAATCCTAGTTAAGGATGCACGGCTGAAGAGCTCGCGACTTGTCTGAGCTGAAAAGCTCTCTTCCGAGCTGAAAAACTCTTGGATCCCATTAATGTAGATGGTGCAAATTTTTTCGACTTTGAATCTTCAAAAATTTCATTGATTTTAGAAATGGAGATTTATAACTTAAGATTTATATCTCTCTGGAGAACCCTATTGATAATAGCGCTTCAAATGATCCTTGTTCTAGGAGTGGTGCAAGTCATTCCCTTCTTCGGTTTGTAGCTTAGTTCCCAGGTTAGACAATCTTTTTTACAATGTTAGGTCCTCCCAATTTGGGCCAAGTTTCCTATATGAGGGATCCTTTTTGGCTAGGAGCAATTTTTTAAGCACTAGGTCACCTGGTTTGAAGCTTCTCTCCTTCACCCACTTGTTATAGTATCTGGAAATGCTTCTTTGGTATGAGAATATACGTTGTAGTGCTTCCTCCTTTTTCTCGTCCAAGAGATCGAGATTGACCAGCAATGATCTTTCATTTTACTCAGGATCAAAGAGCTCAACCCTGGCTAAGGGCAAGCCGACCTCAACTGGAGCCATTGCCTCAATCTCGTAGGTAAGGCTAAATGGGGTCTCATCTGTTGCAGTCTGCACTGTTGTTCAGTAGGCCCATAAAATCGTAGGAAGATGATCCACCCATTAAGGACTTGGACACCTCTAGCCTTATCTTCAGTGCGAGCTTAATGGTCCTAATGGAGACCTAATACCTCCAAACTTGAATCTTTGTTTGTCCTCAAGCAAAATACTAAGAACAAAACAATAAAAATTTACCAACAACCTACTGCTCAAACAATGGATCAATACGAATCTGAATAATGGCCCTAAAAGTTACTACAAAAAATTAATTCATGGGAAACTTCAAAACAGTGCAAAGTCTATCAATTTAGCATACTCCTTAATTTTACCTCCGGTCATGACCCTTTAACTACATGGACATATCCGGACTATCAAGCTAGTCATCACTCAAATATATTTACGTAATCAAACACTTCATAGGAGATACTCAATATCAACTCTATAAACTTACATTTCACATCAACCTCCTATTGAGCGAATGCGTTTTACGCTTCATCTCGCATTTTCTTGAACGAGTGTGTTTTACGCTCCATCTCATTCTTAACATGTGTTTATGAGTGAGTGCGTTTTACGCTCCATCTCTACTCACCACATGCCCATTTTTTTTTCTTTTTTTTTTCTAACTTATGAAGGATCAAATCAAAATAATTTCCATAAATTTTTTTTTTTTAACAACTACATCATAACCAATACTTCCCCCAAACTTATATGAATACCCCAATTCGCTTTGAATGATGCTTCAATAAGTTTTCTAAAGTTTCAATGATATCTCTCACAAGCATTTAACCAAATAAATTCTCTAACTAATAACTAACCAAACAGATGAATATGTGCTCATGAATGAAAAGATCACAAACAATGTAAAACCAACTAGTATGTCAAACTACAGACTCAACATGTTCATCAATTTCCCTTGAATTAACAATTAATTCCATTCATTATTGGCCATAATCAAATTCAATCAACTCATTGCTCAAGCTTTTTTTTTTTTAACAAAAAGTATGTTATCATGCAAACAATAACAAAAACTATGCTATCATGCAAACAAGAAAACATAACACCCCCAAACTTAAACTAAACATTGTCCTCAATGTATAAAGTAGAAAAAAAAATTAAGACAGAGGACTTCTCTGAGATTTCGTTAGTCGGCATCATCGTCCGCTGAGTCAGGAGTGTATTCAGGAAACATAGGTGGGCTATTCTTGACTCTTAGTAGGGCTTTGTGTGTGCTCTAACTTTATATTCAATTCTTGGGACCTGCAAGCAATTTACATACCAATTAAAATGCACTAACTAACTTAACTAACTACATTATTTCTATATAAAAAAAACTAAATTAAAATAAAATGAAATAAAACTTAGAAACTAAAATTTGGGTTGCCTCCCAATTAGCACTTGTTTTATAGTCTTCAGCCTGACTACTTCCTGTTTCATCCCGGGTTGGCAAGGGTAATTGAGGTCTTTTCACGATCAATGTTGTCGCCCCAATATTGCTTTAGTCTCTGCCCATTCACCTTGAAAGTTCTTTTCGAATTGGCTTCCTCAACTTCGACTACCCCGTGTGGGAACACCTCCTCTTTATATAGCTTGGCGTTCTCAAGAGGATCTGAAATACAACTTCCTATGAATACCACATCCACTGCATCTTCCACCAAATCAACCCGAAAATATTCTTCCGATTCCTTTGAAAATTTCATAGCTGAAAATACATTGAATGTAACCTCTTGATCTTGGACTCGCATAGTTAGCTCACCTTTTTGTACATCAATAATTGTTCTTCCCGTTGTTAAGAATGGTCGCCCAAGAATAATAGGTATTTCTCTATCTTCCTCACTATCCAAGACTATGAAATCAGCTGGAAAAATGAACTTATCCACTTTAACTAGAACGTCCTCAACTATACCCTTTGGATAAGTGAGTGATCTATTCGCAAGCTGTAATGTAACATTTGTCGGCTTCGCTTCATTCAAACCCAATTACTGATAAATTGAGAATGGCATCAAGTTGATACTAGCTCCCAAGTCACACAATGTTTTCCCAAAAAATTGACTACCTATTGTGCATGGAATAGTAAAGCTACTCGGATCTTTGAACTTTGGTGGTAGCTTCTTTTGAAGAATAGCGCTGCACTCCTCCGTAAGTGTCACTGTCTCAAAATCGCCTAGTTTTCTCTTCTTTAACAAAATTTTCTTCAAAAAATTCACATAGTTAGGCATATTCTCCACTGCTTCTGCGAAAGGGATATTTATTTGGAGCTTCTTAAACACTTCCATGAATTTAGAGAACTCCTTATCCCACTTCTGTTTCTACAAACGTTGTGGAAACGGCACGGGAGACACAATAGGACTCTGCTTACATCTATTAGAACATGCAACTGGATCTTCTTCTTTCTTTTCCTGTTCCACATTCTTGCTATCTTTTATTTTTTTTACCCTCAGTATCATCTCCATGTGATTGTTTTGGAATTCCACCAACAACCTCAGGTAACTCTTTTTCGCTTTGTAATGTAATAGCATTGCAGTGCTCCTTACCTTCCCTCTTAGAATTGATCTCTGTATCACTAGGTAACGTGCCTTGAGGTCTGTTGTTAATGGCATTAGCGAGCTGACCCAATTGGTTTTCCAGGTTTTGGATTGATACTTCCATACTGTTCATCCTTGTCTCACTCTGTGCTATGTACCTGGAAAGCAGTTCCTCCAAATTTGACTTCTTTTTCTGTTGTGGTGGAGCTTGATTCTGAAAGCCTGGTGGGTATGATTGTGTTGGAGCAGAAGGTTGGGTTTGATTATTACTCCATGAAAAACCCGGATGATTCCTCCAACCAAGGTTATAGTTGTTGGAATTGTTGCTATATTGTTGCCTATTGTGGTTACCAATGAATTGTACCAACTCCGGATTGATTGCGCATTGATCACTCGGATGATTCCAAGCACACAATTCACAAATGACAGCCATACTTTGAATAGGTTGCACCCCTAAGGCATCAATCTTCTTAGTCAATGTAGCAACCTGTGTAGCTAATGCAGTAACTGCATCCATTTCATAAATTCCTGCTACCTTTGGCTGATTGATCCTCACAGAGGGCCACTGATAATTGTTAGCAGCCATCGTCTCCAACAACTCGTAAGCTTCATCAAAATTTTTCCCCATTAATGCCCCACCTACAGCTGTATCGATACTAGTCCGGGTAGTACTAAACAACTCATTGTTGAATGTTTGAACTTGCAACCACTTAGGAATACCATGGTGAGGACATTTTCGTAGTAAGTCTTTGAATCTCTCTCAAGCTTCATAAAGAGTCTCAGAATCATGTTGTGTGAATGATGTGATGTCGTTCCTCATCCTTGCAGTTTTAGCTGGTGGAAAGAATTTAGCTAAGAATTTTTGAGCTAAATCTATCCATGTGGTAATAGAACCCGGCGGCAGTGAATGCAACCAACTCTTCACCTTATCACGAAGTGTGAAAAGGAAAAGTTGGAGTCTAATCGCATCTTCGGAAACCCCATTATACTTGAACATGTCACAAATCTCCAGAAAACTCACCAAATGATCGTTTGGGTCATCGTTGGGTAAACCCCCAAACTGCACTGAATTCTGAATCATTTGGATGGTACCTGGCTTGATTTCAAAACTGTTTGCTTGAATTGCGGGCCTTTGAATGCTCGATTGTATTTCTGTAACAAGCGGCATAGCATAATCCCTTAGCGATTTTTGTTCATCTTCAGCCATAGCTTCTTGGTTGTTTACTTCTTGATGTTGTTTTCGTAAGTTTCAACACCTTCTCTCAATTTCGTCTTCATGCGGTAGTAGCTCCTGACCTTTAGATTGTGTTAGCATACAAAATTCAAGAGTGCTTGCAAAAATAATTAAAATAAAAAATTAAATAATTTTAAACTAAGATCAAATTGATTGAAATTAATATTGAAATAATTACTAGAATAATTCCCCAGCAATGGCGCCAAAAACTTGTTGTCCGAATTTGGTATTGACAATTTACGTGCAAGTATACACGATCAACAAGTAATAAAGTGATAAGTAGGGTATTGTTCTCACGGAGAATTATTAGTAATAAATTTCAAGTACTAACTTTATATCAATTCAATTTTATGTAAACAATTGAAATTGAACTATAGAATTACTAATTAAAACTAAATCTCAACTTAACAATCAAGGATTGAATTTACTAGAGAAAAGAAGTTAAGATTACAACTTCCCCTAATGCTTCGTATAAATCCCTCTAACTCTCTTTCCAGTTAATTGATCAAATAAGTTGTTAACTGAGAACTCAAAATTATTTATCAAACCTCTTCCGATAATTAGATAAAATTATCTATCCCAATTAAATTACTATATTCCTATGCAAAATAAGTTGGAATAGATTCATTAAGTTCAAACTCTTATAAAAGTTACACACGGCGTATAGGTATATTCCTATCCTATACACAAACCCAGCTATTTAATCCTAAGAAGAATAAACTCGATGCATGTCATCATATTCAAATCTAAACCTAGAATTCATATCTCAATTTCATCTAGGTTATCAAACTAATTATTGGACACACAATCATATATTAATCACAAAATATGACAAACAACTCATATAAGATCAATAAGAACTAGAAACGAGAGTAGATTAATTTAACTAGACATAAGTTCTGTTGCAATCTTAATAAAGATTTAGTTTATAATGAAATTGAAAGATATCATTCTAAAATTAAATAACATCTTAGAAAAATAAGAAGTAAAAGTAAGAGAAAAGAATGAAAACTTAGGTGCAATCTTCAATCCTTCTCTAACCTTCAAGACCAATCTTCTTTGTGTTGATTTCTTTGATTCTTTGTCTTCAATTTTCTTCCAATTTCTTGGTCTTTCTCCAATGTTTTCAGCCCCCAAAAGTCAGAATATCTCATCCCCACACAAACCCTAGTATATATATAGTCTTAGGGTTAAATTTTTGGGCCCAAAACAAGTCAAAATTCGCATCACGGATTAACACACACGCCGGGACGCTGATTTGGACAATGTTTGGGCGCTGGGGCGCGCCTCCTTGTATTCTGCCTGCTCCGAACCAGTCTTCGTAGAATCATCATAACTTTTGATAAAACCGTCCAATTGAGCTGAAATTTTGACAGACTATAGAAGACATCCTGATCTAAAACTTTCATGTTTTTCACTTTTTCAGATTCGAAATGAATCATGGTCAAAAAGGCAAAAAACCGAGGTACTGCTACAAAATGGTACGCTATAAATACTCCATTAAAATGCCCTTTAGCTTCCTCTTCAAAAATCCAACACTTAGGCTCCAATTTTGACCTTGTTTCCTCCCAAATGGTCATTCCTATGAAATAACATCAAAACACACAACACGAATAAAAATGAACATAAAATAATTAAAAATTTGCAATTTCATTAAGCCGAAAGCACTCAATTCGTAGGTATAAAACCCACTCATCAGTGACCTCGGCCTATTCATTGGATTGCAGGTATAAAGGTGCCGAGAAGTAGTTTCTGAACCCCAATTCTGTGCAAAAATCCTTGAAAGTCGGGTTGTTGAACTGTTTTCTATTTTCTGAGACTAGTGCTCTTGGGATGCCAAAAACGGCAAACTATCGACTTCCAGACGAAGTTCTTGACTTTCTGCTCGGTTATTTTAGCCAACGACTCGGCTTCTGCTCATTTTGTGAAGTAATCCACCGCAACTACGGCGAATTTGCACTGTCCAACACTAATCAGTAGGGGTCCTAGGATATCTAATCCCCATTGCTAGAAAGGCTAGGGACTGATGACAGGTGTAAGCTGCTCTGGTGGGCAATATGGAAGTTTGCCATGAATCTGATAGGCTTGGCACTTTTTCACCATCTCTTTCACGTCTTTGGCTATAGTGGGTCAAAATTATCCTTGCCGGAATGCCTTGTTCGCCAGAGTTCTGGCGCCGATATGATTTTTGCAGATGCCTTCATGGATTTCTCTCAAGATATAGTCTGCCGCCATCTCAAACACAAATTTCATTAGTGAAAACGAAAAACTTCTTTTGTACAAGTTACCTTGAATGATAGTGAATCTCGCCGCTTTGGTTTTTAGCTTTGCCACTTCCTTCGGGTCACTTGGGAGGAGACCATCCTGTAAGAAAGATATGATAGGATCTATCCACGAGGTCGTCTCCTAAACTAGCATGGCTTAACCATCATCGGGCTGGACACTGGGTTCAGACAAGATCTTGATGGGAACTTTTCTAGGTAAGTCTTGGTGGGCAGTGGTAGTTAACTTCACCAGTGCATCAGCCCAAGTGTTAGCATCTTGGGGCACCTAGACTTGCTCAGCTACGACAAAATTTCCCAACAAGCTCTGCACCTTCATCATGTAAAGGGCCATCTTATCACCCCTAACAGCGTATTCTTCCTCAACTTGTCTGACCACCAACTGGGAGTCGCTGTGGACCATGATCTGTTGTGCGTCTATCGACAAGGCCAAGTTTAGGCTAACTATAAGGGTCTCATACTCTACCTTGTTATTGGAGGCCTGGAAGTTGAATCTTAATGCATATTCTAGATCATATCCCTCAGCCGAGGTCAGAATCAGACCAGCTCCACAACCTTGCACGTTTGAGGCGTCATCTACGTATAACTTCCAAGTTGGGCTACCAAAGACACAATCTAGGTTTTTCATAATCTCCTCGTATGGTGGGGTGAATTCAGCTATAAAATTGGCTAGCACCTGCCCCTTAACTGTCTTTCTCGGCTTGAATCTAATGTCAAACTCACTAAGTTCTATTGCCCATTTGACTAGCCTTCCAAATGCCTCTGGCTTGTGTAGGACCTGCCTCATCGGATGATCTGTTGGGACCTCGATGGTGTGTGCTTCAAAGTATGGCCTTAATCTCCTGGTTGCCATGAGAAGGGCCAGAACGACCTTCTTTGTCCTCAGATATCTCTCCTCGGCCCCTCTGAAGGCTTTGCTGCAAAAGTAAACTGGTTGTTGGGCCTTCTCCTTGTCCTTCACCAGAGCAGCACTAACTGAGAAGTCAGATATAGCAAGGTAAAGGGTTAAGACTTCTCCTTTTGGAGGGTTCACTAACACAAGTGGTGAAGCTAGATAGGTCTTAAGAGCTTGGAAAGCCTCTTCACACTTCTCGCCCCATTGAAAAGCAATCTTCAGAACCTTGAAGAACGGACAGCACTTGTCATTGGAATGTAAGACAACAGATTAAGTGTTGTTTATCCTTCTAGTGAGGCAATGTACCTCTCGGGTGTTGGTGGGGGACTTCATTTCCAGAACGACTTTCACCTTTTTGGGGTTTGCTTCAATACCTCGACTATTGACTATGAAGCCCAGAAACTTTCCCGTTGAGACCCAAAAGCGCATTTGACCGGGTTCATCTTGTATTGTCGCATGATTTCAAATGCCTCCCTAAGGTGCTGAATGTGGAGCTCGAACTTGAGTGATTTGACGAGCATGTTGTAGATGTACACCTTCATCGTCAACTCGAGCTTCTCACGAAACATTTTATTGACCAATCTCTAGTAGGAGGTCCCGACATTTTTTAATCCAAAAGGCATGACTTTGTAGCAAAAAATTCCTTGTTCAGCAATGAATGAAGTTTTTTCCTGGTCGTTTGGATCCATTTTGATCAGATTGTAGCCTGAGAAGGCGTCTATGAAGCTAAGGAGCTCATGCCCTGCTGTGGCATCAACTATCAAATCAATCTAGGGCAGGGAAAAGCTATCATTGGGGTATGCGCGGTTGAAGTTGGTAAAATAAATACACAGGCGCCATTTCCCATTCACTTTGTTCACTAATACAACATTGGCCAACTAGGTTGGATAATCAACCTCCCTGATGGCCTTTGTTCGCAACAACTTGGTCACCTCCTTGTTGATCGCTCTCTGCCTCTCCAGGACAAAACTCCTCCACTTCTGCCATATACTGGCTTGCAATTTGGGTTGACACTGAGCCAATGTACAATCACTCTTGGATCGATTCCTTCCATGTCTTCTTATTTCCTGGCAAACACATTGGCGTTCTCTCTTATAAATGTAATGAGTTTTTCTTTGATGTCTTGGAGCAACATTGAGCCTACGAAGACCACATGCCCTGGGTTCTCGTCAACCTGCACGGGCTCTAGTAGCTCCGAAAGGGTGGGTCGTGTTTTCAGCTCGTCCCACATGTCTAGATCTTCGAATTGAATAGATTCCACCTCCTTTTGCCTCATCAATGCCATATAGCATTCCCTAGCTAGGCATTCTTCCCCTCTGACCACACCAACCCTGTTCTCGGTGGGAAACTTCATCACTAAGAAACGAACAGTGGTAGTAACCTGGGCAGGATGGTCTCCCATAGTGAGGACGAGCTATAAAGATTCAATTGGTAGGACTCTCTCGGTTGAGAAGCCCAGAAGATGGGTCCTTATGGGTTCGAGACTTGATCTGTCTATTCCAAGCTGGTCGAAGGCAGAAAGGAAGACAATGTCTACTAAGTTGCCATTTGAGTACACAATGTACCGCCTTGTTCGCGATGATGGCTTTTACAACCAAAGGGTCATCGTGGGGGTGTTGACATCCCTCGAGGTTGGCCTAGGAGAAAGTTATTTCTAGGTCTCTACGTGGGGCTTTTTGAATCGCCTGAACCTCGAGAAGGTCATTTGACCTTGCCATCTAATTAATTAAAATTTATTGTAACTCCAATAAGTAATCTTCCTTGATTTATCATCATTAACATCTATTTCATTTACTTGCAAACGTTTATTATTTTTAAAAGGTCACCATTGACCATCAAGATCACAACTAGTCCCGATCCAACCTACAAGCCACTAAAGTCATTTCCTAGGCCCCAAATTGAAAACAAAATTAGGGTCATGAAATGAAAATTTAAATAATAGTATATAATCTATATTTCATTATTTTTGGAATATAATTTAAGGGATTAATAGTACTTTTTATTCTTAAAAGTATCCATTTTTTGACAATTTAATCTTTATTATATCAATTTTGTTAATTTAGTCTCTAAAATATTTAATTCATGTCATTTATAGTTAAGTGGCTAATACAAACGCAAGAAAAATCGAGCAGTGAGAGTACAAATTGTAGCTATCTCTAGGCAGTAATTCCACCTCATTTGTACAGCAAGATTGGATCAATAACTGTTGTTTAAAAAATATCACGTGGTATTTGACCAAACATACTTTGCTCTTCAAATAATTTTTTAGGTGAATTCTATTTCTATCTAGTTAATTAAAATATATAGTAATTCCAATTTTTCTTTTAACTTTATGACATTAATGACTGTTTCATTTACTTGTAAGCGTTGATTTAATCAATGTTTAAAAACAATGAAGGAAAAAATCTAACTCAGATCAAAAAAGGATTTGAGTTTAGCCTAAGGAACAAAAAAAAAAATCAATTTAAAACAACTGGGTCATAGACACTCAATCAATCAAGCCGATATAAATAATAAATACAAAATAAAAAAATATGTTTATGAAAACTCTATTCTCTGATTTAATAGAGTCAACAAGATCCAAGTAATTTGAGGCGCGACTCTGTATGAGGCTCGTATTGCAAAGCAAGCGAATAAAAGGTAAGGGTGCGTGTTAGCTTTCCTGCAAGAAATCAACCTAACTAACGCGCTCTTTATTAAAAACTCAAGTTTTGTTTTGATCGATATGAGAAAGATTCCTTCAAGCATGCGAAGAAATCTGGCCTTACTCTATAAGACTAACATGAATAAGGCAAAAACAATTTGAATGAAGTCGGAGGTCAAAAAGTTTTTCTTTAGAGACCCTAAAAATTATATTTAGAAAATTTTGGGGTCTACACAGTGACTCTAGTAACTTATGTTTGACCTTAAAAGAATATCAAAGTGAGACGAAAAGAATACGTGTGATAATTTGAATTCAATGGACTTTTGAGGTTATTAGCGGTCAAGTCATCACCATTCTTCTTCTCCACAGTATTTTTAATTGTCCCACACGAATGGGGCATGGTCACAATGATTCATCATTAAATTGGGGATCACATCTAATCTTGCGATTCAAGTCCTCGATGCACTATATACACGGTGCATTAGTTATATTTGAAATTCACTATATGGTTTCCTCATAGGTGAAGTGAAGTTGGAAGCAAGATGACCAATGTACTTAGGCTCGCCTTCTTGGGGGTCGATAAGGTGGCTGTAGCTTTGGCTTCTCTCGCCAGCGGTACCAGCAAAGAGAAGAAGAAAGACATGAAAGATGGTTCAATGGTTATTCTAAAAGCTGCTGCTACTGCAGGTCAATCTGGAAGCGGCTGTGGGGATGGTTGTGGCAGTGGCGGTTCCGAAGGTGGTGGCTGTGGTGGCGGTTGTGGTTGTGGTGGCGGTGGCAGTTGTAGTGGTGGTGGTTGACATTAACATGAAGATTCCTTACTGTGAAGTTGGAAGCAAGATGACCAATATACTTGGGGCCTTCTTCGGCATCGTCATTGGGTCGTTGCGGGGACTGTAGCTTTGGCTTCTCTCGCCAAGGGTACCAGCAAAAAGAAGAAGAAAGTCATAAAGATTCCTCATCCCAGTGGTTCTGGCGGTGGTTGTGGTGGCGGTTGCAGAGATGGTGGCTGCGGTGGCAATTAAGTATCATGTCAGCTATAAGTATGATGTGTGGTGTGTGAACTGTGAAGTCTCAAACTATTATTGTTTATAAGTAATTATGTTGCATTGTAATGCTTTTGGATTTGAGTGGTATTATATATGTTTTATAGATCGATTTTATTTGGGAACTCTTCTATCTGTTTTCTTGTGTGTTTTAAACTTTGTTCTAAGATTCTGTTATAAGTATATTATGTAAACTACCTAGAAAATCGTTTAAGCCAAACAACCATTCTCCTCCTTATTAACATAAGGAAAGATTTTTGAATTTTTTCATTGTATTATGTTTAAGTGCACAGTATTGTCGGTTTTTTTTTATATTTTTTTTACTGTGTTACTGATTCATAGCATCAGATTCTTTATTTTTTATGTGAATTTTTTACATTATCCAAAATTTTTTGGGTATGGATTGTAATACCAAACATTGTGCAAAAGTGTTACACAAACGAAGTAATTCAATGAATTATGTTAAGGGTAAAATTAAATATTTGTATATATAAGATGTGATAGAATAAATGTTTATTTGTGGGACTCACCATAATACTTATTGAACAAACAAACATGAGAAGGGATTTAAATACTTTTTATTATCGATATTAATTTCTATTGGTATTATAAAAAAGACATTTCTTAATATCATGAATAGCAATATTCAAAACAAACCTGCAAATATATATACACTTGAAATTCACTATTTATGGTTTCCTCATATATGTGGAGTGATCAGTAGGAAAACATGTGGGTCCACATGGTATTTTGCATCTCCCTCGTGGTCGCTGCCGTGGTACTTATGTTGATTTCTGCCGTCGATAATCACATGTTTAAAAAAAAAAAGATAGTTTAAATCTTAAGTAAAAGATACTTACTCGAAGCTTAGTACGCTAGGTCGACAGGGCCAGCCCTAAGCCTAGGCCACTTAGTTTGACCACCTAGAACTCTTAAGTCATGTTTGATTATTATTTCGAAAATAATTTTTTGTTCTCAAAATTTTAAAAATATCCAAAATTTGTTTGTTTAGTATTTTTGTTTTCTAAATTTTAGGAAAAAAAATGAGATTTGAGTCAAAAAAATAAAAAACAAGTGTAGCACTTGTTTTCAGAGTTTTTTTTGAAGATTTTGGAAACAAGAAGAACAACATATATTTAAGTCAAAATTTGTGTAATAGTAAAATCTTCTTTTAAACACTTTGACTAAGTCACAAAATTTTATTCTTGATCTTATAGATAAAATTCATGAACCAATTTCTAAAAGAAAAGCTATTGAACAATTTTTAGAAATAAATTCAAAAAAAAAGTAAATATACATAATTTGTCTCAACCTTATATTTTAAAAGAAGTCATTAATAGAACCGAAAGTGACATGCTTGAAAATTCCTCCCAAATAAAAGAAATTTTACCTACTACAGTTCAAGATTTAAGAAAAGAAATTACTAAGGTCAAAGGAGACATAAAAATCATAAAGGCTAGACTTTTAGCCTTAGAAAAAATGTCACTTGAAGAGAGTGACATTCAAGATGATAAAGCATTATCTTCTAACTCTCCAACTAATGAATACATAAATGTATTAGAAAAAATTACTTATCAAAAATGGTATGTTTAAATTATCTTAGTTATAAATTCTGAATTTACTATTGTAACTATTGCTCTAATTGACAGTGGCGTAGATACGAACTGCATAAAGGCAAGATTAATTTCGACTAAATATTTTGAAAAAACTACTCAATCAATAAGTGTTGCTGATGGGTCAAAATTAAATATTAATTTTAAACTTTCTAATATTTTGGTATGTAATCAAGGAATTTATATTCCTACCACTTTTATGCTCATTGATAATTTAAATCAATTGGTGATCTTAGTAACACCATTTTTATCTTTAATCGAACCTATAGGAAGAATCGATTCTAACAGAATTTTGACTACCATAAATGGTCAACAGATATTATTTGAGTTTATAACTCCACCTCAAATAAAATTAATAAATCAAATAAGAGAAAATCTGATTTATAAAGAAAATTAATTAAATTTTTTAAAAGAAGATACAAAAATGTTAAGCTTATTAGATAACCTTACATTTCCTGAAACTAAAAGAAAAATAAAAGAAATTAAAAATAAAATAACTAGAGAAATTTGTGATACCCTTCCTACTGTTTTTTGGAATAAAAAGAAACAAGTTGTAACTCTTCCCTATATAAAGGAATTTAATGAAAATGACATTTCAACTAAGACTAGACCAACCCAAATGAATAAATAATATTTGGAGCTATGTAAAAAAGAAATTGACTCTTTATTGGAAAAGTCTTTAATTAGGAAAAGTCATTCCCCTTGGAGTTGTGTGGCTTTTTATGTTAATAATACAGCCGAAAAGGAAAGAGGCGTTTCTAAACTTGTTATAAACTATAAACCTTTAAATAAGGTATTGCAATGGATAAGGTATCCAATTCCTAATAAAAAGGATTTATTATCTTTATTATATAATGATAAGATTTTTTCTAAGTTTGACTTAAAGTCAGATTATTAGCAGATCCAAATTGATGAGGCAGACAGGTATAAAACTGCTTTTACAGTCCTTTTTAGACATTATGAATAGAATGTTATGTCATTTTGACTTAAAAATGCTCCCTCTAAATTTCAAAATATAATGAATGATATTTTTTATCCTTATTATGCATTTTGCATCATTTATATTGATGATATACTCATCTTTTCTGATTCTATTGATCATCATTTTAAACATCTGAATAAATTCATTCAAATTATTAACGCTAATGGTCTTGTTCTCTCTGCTATTAAAATGAAACTCTTTCAATTAAAAGTCAGATTTTTAGGTCATTATATTGAACAAGAGAATATAGTCCCAATTGAACGAAGTATTGAATTTGTCTCTAAATTTTCGAATGAAATTAAAGGTAAACGGCAATTACAAAGATTTTTGGGAAGTTTAAATTATTTAACTGATTTTTATCAAAATCTTGCTAAGGACACTGCTATTTTTATATTCTCGACTTAAGAAAAATCCATCTCCTTGGACAAATGATCTTACAGAAGCAATAAAAAAGATAAAGCTTAAAGCTAAATATTTACCATGTTTTTCTTTAATAAATCCAACATGGATTAAAATTGTTGAAACTGATGCCTCAGATAAAAGATATGGAGGTATTTTTAAACAAAGAGATCCTAATTCCACTAAAGAACTACTTGTTCGATTTACTTCAGGCAAATGAGGATCTACTCAACTAAATTATTCAACTGTTAAAAAGAAAATCTTATCTATTGTTAAATGTGTTAGTAAATTTCAAGATGATTTGTTAAATCAAAGAATTTCTACTAAGATTTGACTGTAGCTCTGCTAAAAATGTGCTTGGACAAGATGTCAAGAATATTGCATCTAAACAGATTTTTGCACGATGACAGGCTATCTTATCTGTTTTTTATTTTAAAATTGAATATATTAAAAGATGATTAAATTCTCTTCCTGATTTTCTAACTCGGGAATTTTTGCAGGGTTCTCATGGATAGAGGCCAGAGTAGTACCCATGGCAGAGGCCGCGGAAGAGGAAGGCCTAGTGGAAGAGTCCAGGTCAATGCTTATTATCCTCCTTTAACTGAATCCACTAAGCTTAAAACTGTTAATAATCAACTTCTTAAAGACGATTTTTCACATAAAAGTGAATCTTCATATCATAAAAGTGATTCATCTTCACATAAAAGTGATGATAAAGATAATGACGGTTATACTATCGTCCGATCGAAAAAATCTATTAAAGAGGCTCTTATAGCTAACCCCAAGCTAAATTATACAAAGTTACATACTCTGTCTGCTTATAACAGTATAGTGACTCTATGAATATGAAAATTGGCTAACTGATCCTTACTATATTGCTTGAAGGTTTATGACCTTGGATAATGCCTTTTTATACTCTAGAAATAAAAACAAAGAATATTATGAAAATATTTTAATTGAAACTGACTCTGTTAAATTCCAGAGATTCTATAATTATAATTCGGACTATAAAGATCCTCAGTATAGTAAAACCCTTACATTAAGGGTAATTCCTGCTAAAGATTGGGGTCTTAATCTTACTATCCCTAGAACACTAAGAAAAACTCCATATACGGAGTATAACTATTTTGATTATATTGATACTTGGAATAATATTTTTTTATATGAAGTTATAAATTTAAAGCACACATGGTTCTTCCAATTCACTGAAACTGGTACGAAAATTCCAAACTAGTTTTATGATTGGTGGGAAATTCATGGTGCTATTGACAGGATATATTCTGAAAAATTGAAAAATCTATTTGACTTATATAAAGAAAAAAGTCCGTCCTTAAAGGACAATGATATAACAACTAAGTCAATTATAAATTTCTCGCTTGAATTCTTTATTCCATGGATTTGGGCATGGACTTTGGCTTGTGATTATAATCATAATGGACATCCCAGATTAATCAGGGAATATCAAGTTCGTTATTGGAATAATTACAACACTGACGCTAAATGTCAGATTATTGAGGAATGTCTTAAAGACATGGATAAAGAAGAAGATAAATCTTCCATTGATAAAGCTTCATCTTCTACCTCTATTGTTTCCAGTATAAATACTAGAACTAATTTAAATCATGTGGAAGTTCTTAAAGAACTAATTAAAAAAATGGCATTTAATCCATGAAGAGTTAAAGGTTTTAAAGCAACCTGTACTAAACCATTATGCAAAAATTTATAATCTTGATCTTGAGCCTTTAAGAATTCTCGTTCAGTTAGCAGTTGTAAAATATTTTCATTCTGATCAAAAGGAACGGTCCTTTCAATCGTTTTAATAGTGAAGCTTGATTTAAAATTAAAAGTGTCAATATTATAGATTTTTTTAGTAGGGTACTGGGGTATATCCCAGTTCTGTAATTTATTTTCAATATTAGAGAATTCTATCTCTTCCATGTTTTTAACATAATCATTTTTATGATTAAGTTTAAATTTAAATAGGTTTAAAGCCATAGTGGTATCTCAAAGATTTTTCTGTTGACGCATATGTTTCACTGTTACCGTCTTCAAGTTGCTATTGTAATTCGTCTTTTAATTCTATTACAGTACTGCTACTGTGACAATTGCTACAATAATCCTGAAATAATAATTTTCTTAGCCTCAATCGTGATTTATCAATTTTATTTGAGGTGGAGTTATAAACTCAAATAATATTTGGGTCAGAAATCCAGTTTTCAGAAATTTGGCAATTGGAATTTGTGGTTCCTAAAAAATCAGAGATAAATAAATAAATAAATATATATATATATATATATATATATATATATATATTTATTTATTTATTTATTTATTTATTTATTTATATATATATACACGTATATTTATACATGTATATATAAAAATGTATATATATATATATATATATATATATATATATATATATATATATATATATATATATTAAAGTTTGGTTTATTGAATTTTTTTATTAATGTTTGAATTACTGTTCAAATATATATTTAGACTGTCCAAACAAGTTTTACTATTTTTTATATTATAAAATTGTTGTTGAAATCACCTAACCAAACAAGTTTTTTATCTCAAAAAATATCAAAACCACTTTCTTAAAACTCTTCTCAAAAACTGTTTTCGGATACTATTTCTTGAAACGCAAACCAAACAGGCCCTTAATTTTTGTAAAATTTTGGGACTCTTGTTAATAGTTTTAGTTATGAATATATATATTTTAGAGCATATTCAATCATGACTCAAATTTAAACTCAAATTTGAATGTAAATTTGAGTAAAAAACTTGATTTGGTATAGAGTACTCCAATGAGTAAACTCAAATGTCTACTCAAATCTTTTAAAAAATTTCCTGATTATCCCAAAACTCATTTTTTTGTATCATTCAAATCATAATATATGATAAAATAAATGAAAACTTTCATCTCTTTACAAATGGATAATTAAAAAAATATGTATATAACACTATATGAAAATAAAGAAACCACCCCAGAATTCTAAGATTATTCTAATCCCTTATCATTTGTATAAATCCAGATAAAGAAAAAAAATAGTTAACATGGGCAAGGTCTGAAAAACATAAAAACATACTTTTTTTTGTAACAAAAAAGGAAGATTGAAGAAATAAAATGACAAATTTTATAAATATGTGAGTACTGAAGGTTTAAAATTTCAGGAAGAATCGATAGTTTGAAATTATACTACCGATAGTGTTTAACTCGAAAAAATCAAAAAAATTTGATGGGTAAGCTTAAGGTTTATACAGTATGAAAGATGAGTGAGATTAGGGTTTTGAAAAATACAAAAAATTAAGAAGATGGAAGATAAAAAGCAAAAAACTTACCTAAAGGCCTTCAAATGATTTGTGAAAGCTTCGATGGTAGTCGGCGATGGAAGCAGTGTCGTAGAGAAAGGCAAGAAGACACAAAGAACAAGTAGTCAAAGAAGTCTTTTAGTTTTGGATAGGTTAAGAAGTTATCGTTAGAAATTTGATATAGAATTTGAGTATGTTTTAATTTGGATCCAGAATAAGTTTTGCCTTGATTTGGTATATAGGTTTGAGTCCAAGGTTGGAGAAATTTTTTAGGCCATTTTGACTCAAATTTAAATTTGAGTCTACATTTAAGTCAAAGTTGGAGATGCTCTTAGATAGGCTGGTTTGAGATGACTCAAATTTTATTGATAGATTCATTAACACTTCAATAACTTACCTAAAAAATTGCTCCACTTACCTGCTTTAGCAAACTTTTAGACTTCTACAGCAAGGATAATTTCTCTCTCTCACACATCTGGGGCGAAGCTCCTCTGCTGTTGACAAAAAACACCACAGTGTGCTATTAAACAAAACGCTAGCGTTTTGTTAGATGTTGCTAATGGTGAGAATTTTTTATCCACAAGGATGTGAAAAAAAATTTATATAAAATATTTCAGTATCTATAAAATAAAACACAATATGAACTACAAAAACAACTCAAATTGCTTACACCAGATGGCTAATTTAATAATTTATATTTAAAAATGCTTATACTTCAAATAAAGTAAATATTTAATCACCTACTTACATTTAGAGTGAGAATTTTTTATACGATATGATAAAATAGCTCAAACTAGATACAAAATTCACAGGTTAATGTTCACTATATTTTGACATGAATTAAAAATATATGAATTGCCAACACAAAAAATGTAAAATTAACATGATTAACATAATTTAACTTTTATTGTATAAATGAGATACCATATTTTGGTTATTTCTTTATTGGGTATTAACACGAATCCTTGTAAAAGATGATTGTTTACATATTTTTTATTATTTGGTGAATTTAGTAAATTTTTAATCAATGAAGAAATTATGAGATAGTTTTGTTGAAATATAATAAATGTTAGTTTTACGTTTTAGATTCGGAAGTTAAATAGGTTAATCTGAACATAATTTGATAATAAATACGTAAGACTAGTGTCATGACATATTACATAATTAATAAAATAAATTAAATAAGGTTGACTGGTATTCAACATGAACCTTAAATAAACAATCCAAACACAACTCAGCATGTAAATTTTTTCAGTATCATATTCAAAAAAAATTCAGTACCATATCTTAAAAATATTTTGTATTTATAAATTTTAATTTGAGTTTTATTTGATCTTTGAAATTTTAAAAGTTAGGTAAAATAATAAATAAATTTTTTACGTGTTATTTTGTGATCAGACTAAAAAATACAATACTTAAAAAAAATGCCTAGTTAGTATTTTGGTGGAAGAGTGCAAGTAAATGCTTTGTATTTTGGGAATTGTTTGTCTACTTGTGCCGAAAGTATCTTTATAGGGGACCACATTTAACAAAACACTGGCATTTTGTTTAACAGCACACCGTGCTGTTTTTCATCAACAGCAGAGGATCTGCCCCTTCTCTTCTGTGAAATAATTAAGCAAATCTCTTTACATCACTCTGCCTCTCTCACACAAATTACGAGATTCACTTACTTACATACCACAGTGTTGTTTAACGTCACTCCCTCATGCCCCTCTCTCTCTCTCTCTATGAAGTTTGAATCTGAACAAAGAAAGAACATCAAAGCTCTCTATTCTATAATCTCTTGAAGTTCAATAAATCGTCAATTAATTGATAGTGATCAAGATTCAAGGGTTGGAATATTTTGGGCTCAATCTACTATAATAAATTAGTTTGTTCAAATTTTATCTCATTTTTTATTAGAAATTTTATAGAAATTTTTAGAAGTTTAGTGTGCTTAGAATTTTAATATGTTGGTTTCATATTTTTGATGTTATTGTTGATTTAGAATGTCTCTTTTTTTTGACAAAAACTTGAATGCTTGAATTATGATAGTTGATTGTTGCCCTTGAATTTTGATGTTGTGAGTCTTGTGATAAAGCCAACTGTTTTGCTCTCTCACAATACCAAGTTGTGTTGTTCTTTAACTTTTATTTTAGTTTTATTTGATTTTTATAAATTTTGTGTTATAATTTTTCATTGTTGTAACTGCAAGTTATATAATTAGTATGTCTACTCGAAGATATGATTTTGGATGTGAAAAACGTAAAAAGAAGAGAAAACAAGATGAATTTATTGAAACTCAAAAACGAGAACTCAATAAATTTGTTATTAGTGATAAACCAACTACAGCAAAAAAATTAAAATTATGATTCAACGATTGAACTATTAGATAATATAGCAAAATCAATGGAATGCCAAAAAGATCTAAAATAAAATGAAATTGGTAAAGAATGTGAACATGTTAGTGAACTATTAGATTATGTTCCAATAAATATCTATGATCCAGGACAATGGACAAATATTGACACAAAATTAAGAGACTTATTAGTTGAAAGAGGTTTTATTAGGGAAAATGATTTAGACTTTCCTAATAATGAAAATAATAGACATTTTTCTATTGCATATTACACTCGAAAATTGTCAAACGGAGAAACGCATGATAGAAAATGGTTAAAATATTCAAAAGATTTAGATAGAGTATATTGCTTTTGTTGTAAGTTATTCAATTCAAAACCTAGCACAAAGTCAATTAGTTAATGAAGGAACTAAAGATTGAAAAATCTTAGTTATAAGCTCAAAACTCATGAAATAACTAATGAGCATATCACTAACATGCAATAACACTATCGGTTGAAGAATATTTTAAAATTTAGTATTTTTTTATTTATAGTTGATCTAACTATTTCTTCGATAAAGAGTAGATTTGAACAATTCAAAATATATGAAAATATTTTTTATTTTTTATTTTGTTTTAAAAATTAAATCCTTAGATGATGATAGTTTGAAAAGTTATTGTCTTAACCTTGAAATTTTTTTGAAGCATGACTTATTTTCTGATATTGATGGTTTAGATTTATTTTAAGAATTGATTTTATTAAGAAAAGTCCTACAATTTAAAATTAACACTCCAGTTGAAACCCTAATTAACTTATATAAAACAATTATATTCTTTTTCAAATGTATGTACAACTTTTAGAATATTATTAATAATACTAGTAACAGTTGCCTCGGCGGAAAAAAATTTTTCAAAACTTAAATTAATAAAATCTTATCTCCAATCAACTATGTCACAAGAAAGATTAAATGAATTAGCTATATTATCTATTGAAAAAGATATATTAACAAACTTGAATTTAAAAATTTAATCAACATTTTTGCATCTCAAAAACTAGAAAAAATAACTTTTAAATGAATATATTTTAATAATTATTGTCTATTAATAAGACTTACCTTCATATTCTTGCATAAGGCCTACAGATTTGTTGGGCCACCCTGTAGGTCGGATCCATAACAATTGTCTCAATAAATATCACCCCGTATTTGACTATACCAGGTCGGATCCATAATCATGGTGCACCAGATTGGATCCATAACAAGTGTTTTTAAAAAAAATCACGCCATATTAGACTATGAATTTAAGTTGAATCTTAGTGCACCTTGTTGGATCCATAGCAAGTGCTTTAAAAAAAGGATTAATTACAAAATATCTCATTAAACTATTCATGTTATTTCAATCAGCTCAGTCAGGTTTTAAGTTTAACAATTTATCCCTTTCATTTTCCAGATAGTCTAAATTAACTGAGGAATTGAATGAAAATTATAAAATTACGTTTGTACCCATGGTCTTTGCTAATTATCCGTTTTCTTTCCCCTTTCCTTACCCAACTAGGCTACCAACTCCAACGTTACCAGCAATCACCACCAAACACATTCCACCAACGAAGCCACACCACCTTACGCATCCCTTAGCCATTGACAGCAAACACCAAAGCTACCCCATATATAAATCCAACAAATTGGCCATTCGTTCTTTTTCATATTTGTCACAGCCACCAGCCACCCAACTACCATCACCCAGCCACCAATTACCCAACTGTGGGCATTCAACCACCACCCACAAGCTACTAAACAATCATAAAGAAAAGTGAAAATGAGAAGAAAAAAAGCCCATTGAAAATTCAACACCTCAACCAAATCCAACCGTCATCTTCGTTTTAAATGCATCACCATCAACTCCGAATCCACCTATTAAACAGCCAGCACTGAACAAAACTCCAATTTTTCCATCTCCACCTTGATTCAGAGGTAATCATGAATTGACTTGTGTGTTATCACTAATTCGATGAGGCTGCTCATGATGGTTATTGGTTGATTTGGGTGGCGGAGGGATTGCGGTGGAGCGACGACGACGATATGGGTGTAGAATTTAGATGGGGTTTGTGGTTGCTGTAGGTGGAGGGCCACCGTCGAGTGACGCGGTAGCGGTTGGTTCTCAGGGGTCAAATTCGATGGCGTTTTGTGGCTGAAGGGGTTGGGGTGGAGGTTGCTGCTCAAGGGCTAGAACTCGACGACTTAGCTGAAGAGGGTGGAGGTTTGTCGGGGTTGCCGGTTAGGCCAGTTAGGCCATTGCCTAGGGCCCAAATTGAAAGAAAATTTTGGGGCCAAAATAAAATAAATAATAATATATACTTAAATTTTAAAATATAATTTAAATATTTTATATTTTAATCATTAAATTAATAGTGAGTCTTAATTTTAAATAAAATTTATTATTTATCTAATGTACTTGGTTTTCAAATTAAATATAACTAGTATTATTATAAAATTTTAAAATCTATTTCAAAAAAAATTAGGACCCTAAAGTTCAACTTATTTTTTTATCTCACCCGATATTTATATTATATGTATTATCACTTTGCAGTCTTATTAATAAAATCAATTATTTATCCTGTAATAGGTACGAATAATAATTTTACATTTATATAGGTTAAATTTGAGATTATTTTTTAATAAATTTGTTTACAATACACAAGATTACTATAAAATAGAATGAGTAGAAGTAGTGCACTAACTATCTCAAATTAATTAATCATAGTTGTCTAACTAAATTTTTTTATTTAAAAATAACTCTTTTGCTCTATGATATCTAATAATGTCTTATTTATCTTAAAACTACTCAACTTGTATAAATTCATATTTTTATATACATTCAAAAAAAAATCATTTTACTAGTGAAACTAATTTTCAATTATGTTTCTCTTTTATCCTAAAAAATTATATGTATTATTGTATTTGATCTCCATATTTGAATTCAATTAACACAATATTTATTTGTAAAATTTGAAATAGTATGTTATAACTCAAAAGACAAAACAAATAATTTCTAAATAAGTATATTTAATAAGTATTTAATATTACTATTATTACTGAATAAATATTTATAGGGCCTCATATAATATTTTAGCATAGCCCCAAATTAGGTTAAGGAAAAGGAAGGGTGGGGATTCATTGTGGTTGCTAGTGAACATATGTAGGTTTGGAGAGAGAGAGAGAGAGCGAGAGAGAGATTGGAGGGTTCATTAATCTTTTTAGAATAAATGTTAGGTCACTTAATATTCATTGCTTAATTTCCGTCATTTTTTACTAGAAGAGTTAACGGTAATGGGCTAATTGAGGTAATATTAAAAGCAAAAGGGGTAAATTATTGAAATTAAAATTTTAGAGGGAGCCAA
Organism: Ilex paraguariensis; assembly: GCA_963454935.2. Taxonomy (NCBI): domain Eukaryota; kingdom Viridiplantae; phylum Streptophyta; class Magnoliopsida; order Aquifoliales; family Aquifoliaceae; genus Ilex; species Ilex paraguariensis. The sequence goes on from CAUOFW020002808.1 coordinate 41,316, forward strand.
TTGAAACAAGACCAATAATTCTGGGGGCATTTTATAATTAATTCTTAAAAAGGTCACTCAATATTTAACTATAAATTTAAGTTAAATCTTAGTGTACCAAGTTGAATCCTTAGCAAGTGTTTTAAAAAATATCACGTGAAATATTTTAGAGATTAAATTAATAAAATTAATACAATAAAAATTAAAATAATTTAAAGTACATAGTTTAGAGACTAAAAAATACTATTAACCCAAAATAATATCTGTGAAGGCTTAGAAATCAGCTTTTAAATATGGGAGCCATGTGGCGACCTTTTTGTGACTCAATGAGTGTTAATTCATGTTGTTTATTTTTATGTTGTATTATTGTTATTCGTGTTAAGACTTACGGAAAAAAAAAATTATTATATTTTAAGGGTCAAACAATTTAAATTATTTATTAAACATATTTAATAATGGTGTTAATTTTATAATCGTGTCGTGGCGTATTGTATCGGATCGTATTTGGATCATTAAGTAAAAATTGAAACCCCATATGAGATCGAACACATACGTCACCATCAGTATAGCCCACCAAAATTTATTTCTTCTGCACTGCATTAATTTTTGCATCCAAGAGTCAAGTCCTTGATGAATTATATATACTTGAAATTCAAATGTGAAGTGAAGCAGGAAATTAATCATGTTGAAACTCATACTTGGCATAGTCCTCGCGGTGGCTGCAACGATTGTAGCTTTGGCTTCTCTGGCCAATGGTGGTGGTGGTGGTGGCAATGGCAGGAGTAAAAAAAAGAAACAAGACATGAGAGACGATGTAGTGGTTATTCTGCAAGCTGCTGCAACTCTAGATGGTGGCGGTTGTGGCAGTGGTGGTGGAAATTGACATGAAATTGCACTTGTGAAATCTTCCTCTTCACATATGTATTGTATGATACATGTGTGAGTAGAATAAACATTTTCAAGTACTAAATATAACGTTGTATGGACCATGTTGTTGCCTTGGCTATCTGTTTTTTGTATTGCATTAAGTTTGAAATGTTGCACCTGAATTCTCTACTATACTCGCTATACTATGTAGTTTTGCTTTGGAATTTGGGTGCTGTTATATGTTTTCAGGATTGTTTCTATCTACCATATGTCTAGTCTATCGAGTTGTGATAAATTATATTAGACTATTAATTGCAAATAGCATTTTCCTTATATTAATTGCAGATTATGTGTCTGTGTGCGAGAGGAGAAATCATTTTGAGTAATATTTCGATTGCCTTTTGCAGATGTGTTTTGAACTTTATTTGTATGCTATTTTTCTAGATTATTAGACTATTTATCTAGCAAAAGAAAAATGATTTTGATAGCTAACACAATTTCAAGATTTACAATTCTGTTTTTAAACGGTCGAAACAATTTTATTTCCAATGAGATTGAAATGCATCATGATTTAATTGAAGTTTCAATGCTTCAAGTGTTTCAAAATGTTTCAGGTGTTTCAAAATGTTTCAACTAATATTTCAAGATATTTGAATCAACAACTAGAGTGAAAAGTGAAAAGGGATTGACTTGATTAGTTCAATAACAGTCTCGCTTGCATATCACCCGCTGGCCAATCAACCACTCTTCTCTTTCCCTTTGGATTGTGGTTCATCCCTCATGGAGATTGCTCCCTCGCTCGCGTACTTGATCCCACTCTATTCGATGGGCGTTCACTGAGCCTACTTTGGTCACAATTATCTTGAAATAATTTACTCCTGAGTTTTTAGTTTATGTTGATTAATAGTTGGAAATAATTTGAAAATAAGATTCAAAAAATTGTATCCATCTCCATACTATTTCTAAAACTTTTCTATTTTCATCAAAATTTTAAGGGCCATCTGCCTAGTCTATCGGGATTGTTTCTATTTGCCATCTGTCTCGAAACAAAATTTTTATCAAAATGCCTTGAAACAAAAAATTTATTCATTCCAAACAATATCCCGACTTAATTTTGGCTCATTACATCAATACATAACTCCCAGAAAAAAAAAACATAAAATATTAAATTTTCACTCAATATTAGTTTGTCGCAGATTGAACAACTTATCTTAGTCCCACCTTAGATCAATCCCAACTCAAAGCTCATCATATCTTTTACCAATAAACATGAATGGAGGTTGGGGAGAGAGAGGAGGGACAACTCTTTAATGATAAAAACAGTTTACATTAAGACGTCATCTGAAATTGCTGAGCAGAACAAGAAACGGTTT
>CAUOFW020002809.1:0-43521 GCA_963454935.2 Ilex paraguariensis
AGAAACATCACCCCTAGTGATAATCATATCATCCACATAGAGAAGAAGTAGAGTAGTGTCAAGAGCTGAGTCATAAGGGCTGGAAGAGAAACCAAAATATCCAATAGTAGACTAAACTTTATAAACCAGGCTCTAGGGGCTTACTTGAGACCATAGAGTGCATAACAGATTCGACAAACCTGAAATGGTGAATGAGGATACCCAGGAGGAGGCTGCATGTAGACTTCCTTAGTAAGTTCACCAATAAGAAATGCATTTTGGTATCCATCTAATATAATTTTCACTAGAGAATGACAGCAACCGTTAGTAGGCTTCAAACTGAAGTAAGATGGGCAACGGGAGCAAAAGCCTCCTCATAATCAATACCATACTCCTGTGTAAAACCCTTCACCACTAGACAAACCTTATAACTCTCAATAGAACCATCATAGTGAGTCTTGATCTTATAAATTCATTTAAAGCCTATAGTTATTTTGCTAGGAAGAAGATTAATCAAATCATAAGTATGTGTGTAAGCTAATGCCTATAACTCTTTTGTCATTGCTTGCTGCCAATTAGGATCAGAGCTAGCTCCACGATAAGAGTGAGGCTCAAGTTGAGAGAGAATAGGGGAGAAACAATGATAATCATGTAAACAAAAAGGAATGTTCCTTACCTGAGTGGAATGACCCTACTGATGAATAAGAGAATGAGTATCACCAGAAAGTGGTATATAAGATTCAGGAGCTGAGGCATGATCATTAACAGTATGAAGTGGGACAGGAGTAGGATCAAGATCAGCTAGCAAGACAGAAGCCTCTAGATAGTCCGCAAATGGGAACTCAGATAAGTTTGGATGTGGGTGATCAGGATATAGATCCATAATGGATTAGTAAAAAAGAGAAATAGGGGAAGACGAAAGTTGAAACTGAGACAAAAGGAGAACATCTTGTGTTCCCAGAAGATGACATGTTGAGAAACACGAAGACGTTTGGAATATAGATCACAAATAGATAACCCTTATGTTCAATCCCATAACCCAAGAAACAACAAAGATGTGTCTAAGGTTACAACTTGGTACACTCATGAGGCTAGAGTAGGACAAAACATGCACAACCAAAGACTCCAAGATAGTGGTAATCAAAAGAAGTGTCATACAATCGCTCATATGGACATTGATTCCCAACAATAGGAGATGGAATATGATTGATGGCATAGACGAAAGTAAGAGCACCTTTGCCCCAAAAATGCTCAAGACACGAAGAAGAGATGAGAAGAACACGAACAATATCAAGAATATGACGATGGTTGCGCTCAGCACGTCCATTTTGTTGAGATGTGCCAAGACAAGAACAATGAGGGATGGTTCCATATTGACTGAAAAAATTTAAGGAATGTGGTGTCTCTATATTCCATGACATTCTCAGATCTAAAGACTTTAATGAATCGCAAGAATTGAGTTTGGACCATTTTGACAAAAATATAATAAATTTGTGGCAACTAAAATCGAGTTTGCAATCAAAAGGGGCATAAGACAAAGAGTTATAGTTATTAAAAGGTAAAGCTGGTTGTTTTGCAAGTTTACAAGACAAATGATCAAGTTGTTTACTATGAACATGCCATAATTGACCACTGAAAATTTAATATTGTAGACGACAACTTGAAGAAACATGACCCAAATAGAAATGCCAAAGATTGAAAGACTGAGGAAAATAGTCGTTGTGGAAGATGAAGATGGGCCTATCCCAAGGGTTTGTCCTGTCCGTGGATCTTGGACAATACAACTAGTAGAAGATAACAAAACAGTGAGTCTGAGGTCACAAAGTTGAACCATAGATATGAGATTGAGAGTAAGATTAGGTATGTGATAAGTATGGGGAAGTGATACATGGGATGTAGAGATATTTCAAACATAATTGACATGCATATATGAGTCATCTGTAGTGTGAATGGGTGGGACAGAACCAAGAAATCGTGTGGAAGAAAACAATGATTCATCAAGGGCCATGTGATTATAGCATGCAAAGTCAAAGAACCAAGATGGTTAACTTAAAATGGCAGACAAAACAGTAGAAGATGGATTAACTAATACCGAAAGAACCTGTTTGAGGATAGTCGTAAGATCACAGGTACCAAAGGTCAAAGAAGAGACTTTCAAGGACAAGACTCATTGACAATAGAAGTAGAGGTGTGAGAAACATATGTAGACTTATTGCTAGACTAATTACCAAATCTATACTACTGGTTGGTGTTAGTTCTACCATTCCTAGGTGCATTATGGTACAAAATTTGGGGACAATTACTCAGATAATGGCTTGGACTCTTTTTATGATAGAACTTGCAAACTTGGGTAGGACATTTTAGTAGAGCATGACCAGTCTTTGTGACAATATAAGCTGTGAGACTAGGGCATATCAGATAGTGCCATAGTGGATTCTGGACGATCAATGAATGATTGAAAGATCTCCAAAGGATGTCTAAGGATGGTTGGGAGGCAATTGGAATGTCACCAAAGGATGACCGGAGGTGATCGGAATGTCGCTAGAAGATAGCTGGAAGGTCGCCGGGGGCAGATTGAAGGGTAGCTAGAGGATGGCCGGTGGGTCGTCAGAGGATGGTCAAGAGAGGTTGTCGGAGGACAACCGAAAAGGAGAATGACAAAGAGCCTCTAGAGTTTTGATATAAAGGATTCCACATAGGGCAACCACAGAGCATACTATCCTTGGCTAGAAGGATTCACGAGTCTAGGCTCTGATATCATGTGAAAGAAGAGAATAGAAAATGAGTGTCAATTGTATATTACTTTGGTGTAAATTATTCTATACATGAGCAAGTTTATTTATAGTACAAGAGGGTAATGAAGCTTCCAAATCTAATCGAGGTGGGACAAACAGATATACATTAACATTGACAAAACTAATGAACAACAATGCAAATAATAAGTTACAAATATTAACCACTATTTATAACAAGAACATAGATTAATTCACCAACGAACAAGAGTGAATGCAAACTGTACAAACTTATTACGAAATAATATATATCTAGACTATATACTTTTTGGTAATATCTTTTAAGTACCATACCAAAAACCAGTTGGCACTAATCAAAGGGAGGTCCTTGCACGAGCCTACTCGCCACCACTAAGTCTCAACTACTTAGCTAAGTTCCAACCAAGGACTTAGACTCCTAGTCCAACTCTTCTCCGAGTATCAAGGGACTAGTAATAAAGCTAACAATGCCTCCTAGCGAGCGTATCTCTTCCTTCAATCTAGGACCTAGTATACTAGTGCAATTCTACCTCGAATAAGTAGGAGCTATTGATAAGGATCTAGGATCAAGAGTCCTAATATAACTCTACTCCGTGCATCTAGGGCCTAGTGAAGAGGTTGAGCCAATCAACTAAGAGTTTAGGTTCCTTTGAGATACATCTCCTTATTGCTATAAATAAAGGCCTTTGACTACCAAGTAATTCATTCAATCTGAGCCTATTTACTCTATACTTTTCTCTAACTTGTAATCTGACTTAAACATTGGAGTCTCTTTGGCAGCCTCCAACCATTGGTTCACATAGGTGTTTTCTTGTCTTGGAGTTTCACCGAGGCTTCTCCACCACCCTCTCCGTTCATACGAGGTAGTGACCCTTTGCGTGGATTTGTCCCCACACAACTTGATTTGCTAATCACTAGGACAGTGAGTGGGTGAATTATTATAGTTTATGACTTGTTGTATAATCTCTTCAACTATTGTCTTGATTTCATTTGACCCACTCAACTAATGAATTTCTCACTTTATCACATATCTACTTAAATTCAAAGTACACTTTCACAATACATTTTTATGAAAAATAACGGTAGTTTGATAAAAATAAGTTGCAGGAAGAAGCAAGGGGTATTTCAGTATGCCTCTATCATATTTTGAAATATATTATCCAAATAATGCCTTGGAGGGCGTAACATGTTGGTAACTTCAATAAAAAAAAATCTAAAAGATTTTTGTGTCAAGTTCAGAAGTTCGAGTATTCACAAGAGATGTTGAGTTAACTAGGTACACGTGATTTGTGATTCATTACATATATCATAAGTTTATATTGTAATCACAAGTTTTAAAGAACACATAGTCTAGGCGGCTATGATTATCCAGAAAAAAGGGGGCGTAGGGGCCAAGAATTGACAAACCATGAACCAAAAAAAAAAAAAAATTAAGAAAGAAATAACGGTTGCAATTCTACTCTTATTGGTATGCATCTTTCATTTCTTTTTTATTTTGGTTCAATGGTCAGGAGTGTATGAGCTAACTTACGCCCACCTCGACTAATCTCTTCCCCGGTCTAGTTAGAGGCAGACCAACCACACCAGAATTAGGGTACTCAAGAGGAACAAATCCCTCGTAGCCTAGCTCAAAGGAATTGTCAAGATTCGAACTCAAAACGTCTGAATTTATCGCTCATTTTTGTTACCATTTAAACTACCCTTAAGATTTATGCATCTTGCATTTTTTACAATGACTAGAACAGACTTACCCACAAGAAGAGAGAATAGTGATTAGAACTAGGGGTGGCAATTTTTGACACGATAACTCAACACGAACATGACACAAATAAATGGGTTTGGGTGACTATTTTTTGCACAAACTCGTGTATGACACAACCCATTAACACAAAGTATTTTTGGGTCATATTCGGGTTCAACCAGCTCAACCTGAAACTGACTCAATTGACCCGTGTATTTAATTGGGTTAACACAAAACCACTTAACCCGTTTGAAACCCGAAACTCGACACTATATAAACAAACTTTGTTGGATCCCTAACCCTATTTCACGTTTTCTTCATTCCTCCCTCCTCCTCCCTTAGTCCCTCCTACCTCCTAGTCTTGGTGAAGAGCCAAACTGGGTTGCCTCCCTCGCTAGTCACCACTACCTCGCTCTCCCCTTCGCAAAGGCAGTATTTTGGAAGTATAAAGAAATTATTTTGAAAGTAATTCTTGAGAAATAATAACAAATCATAAGCCATGAGTCACTAACCACCACCAAAATCCAATCACCGGACCACATATCAGACCAGGTTTGGTCTTTCTCTTTCTCTCTCACTCTCACACACACACGCAGATCTGCACGACTTCACGTTACTGCATCTCTCTCTCTCTCTCTCTGTCTCTCACACACACACGCAGATCTACACTTCTCTATACTTAGATTTGTACTTCACTGCATCTTTCGCTTTCTCACACACAACACACGCGCAGATCTGTACTTTTCTTCACTTCACACAAATCTATATCCCTCACTTCACTTTTTCTAGTTTTTTGAGTATTTTGGTTAGCAGTCACCAAGGCTGAAGAACCCTAATCTTAAAACTCCATTGGCAGAAACCAACTGGTCTTTGAAATTGAGGGCTTATCCTGTTTTGATTGTTTCTCTCTGTCTCTGCACATAAGTAATAAAGCTTCCCTTGGTTTGATTTTTTCTTTTAGAATCATTCTCTATTTTGAATAAAAATTGGGTTTGTTGTGTTACTGAAATGTTGAAATGATGTGTTAATGGTTGAATAAAAATTTTAATCTTTCTCTTTTTTTGAATCATTCTCTATTTTGAATAAAAATTGGGTTTGTTGTATTACTAAAATGTTGAAATTGCTTGAATAAAAATTTTAATCATTCTTTGTTTGAATAAAAATTAAGTTTGTTGTGTTACTGAAATGCTAAAATGTTGTGTTACTAGTTGAATAAAAATTTTAATCATTCTCTTTTTTTTTGAATGCTTTGAAGATTTGTATTGTTTTGGGATATTTGTAATACTTTGTAATGTTTTTCATGCTTTATTTTTATTGGTACAAGTTTAAATTGATTAATGAAGGGGCATAAAATTGTGCCAAATGGATTAGTAGGTAAAATAAGCATGTGGTTATGAAGAGACATGTCACGTGCGTAAAAGTATCGGTAGTCTGGAGCAACTGAACCAAGTTGCAACAGCTCGGCACATGCTACCGAACATGAGAGTACGGCACGGCCTAAATGCGTGGCATAAACTGCACAGTAAGTCAATTGCATATAACCAAGGCATTTAGGTGTGACAGAAGGCAGAGTCATTCTCTCGAAAGAGCTGTGATTGAGGGAACATTAGAGAAATCCTTGCAAAACTCCCAACAAAAACTCCCGAAGAAAGGGAGATGTGCCATCTCCCATAATAGCAAAGAGAATCCTTGACTCAAGGTGAAGCCTATATAAAGCAACAAGGGTGCATGTTAAGAGGTACGTTGAATCCTTTGATATACATTTCTTTCTATAGCTATTTACTGATTTAAGCATCAGAGTGCCTTCGATCAAAGCACTTTGGTTCTAGATAGTTTGTTCTTTTTTGCAGGAGGCATTCTACAAGAAGGAAGCACTTCCAAGAAGCATAATTCTTTACTAGAGCTTAAGAGGTATTTTTTATCCTCTTACATTTGGCACCGTTTGTGGGAATATATTTTTTCCCAAACAAAAAGTCATGGCAAAATTAAAATGCACAATTGGATCACTAGTAGAGCCTGGAGCGTTGCAAGAAGACTCTGATCAGAACTACCTTGTGTCTTTCCCCTTAGATAATGACATCAAGATAGACGCATATGAGAGCTCGGAGGAACCATATGAGGATAGGATTTCCTCAACTAGTTTCAAATCAAATAATGACAAAAATCTGAATGAATCCCCGCAAGATAAGTCCCTCTATGCCAAGGGGATAATCCTGCCCTGACGAAATTGATTCAATCTCTGCAAGACTGTCTAGACACACATGACAAGATTTCCAAAAAGTCGTATCCAAGATTGAAGGCCTTGAGACATGAAAATGAAGAGCTAAAGCGAAAGCTCAAGAAAGCTAGTGAAAGAGAAGACGCCGACGAGAATGTTCAATACACCCGAAGGCGGTAAAAAAGGATGCCGGATCGTTGGAGGTAAAGGACGTCAAAGGGGGTCCCACTGAACCCCTAATCAAGAGGAGGAATGGAAGGGTTTCATCACTAAGGAGCTAGAAAGTCAATTAAAAAAGCCTAAGTAGAAATTAACAAGAGATCTGGCGTGATGATCCAATGGGGACTACGTCGGAGGAGCAAAAAATTATCCATTTTACCATGTGGATAGACTAGGCAAGGATTCCAAGCAAGTTTGTAGTCCCGAACTTCAAGTTGTATGATGGGAAGACAGATTCCACCGCCCACATCTGTCATTACAAATAGTTGATGATGGTGCATAGGAAGAATGAGCCCTTATTATGTACTATATTCTCGAGCAGCCTTGGGGAATCAGTCATGAAGTGGTTCGATGGGCTCGGTAGAGACACAATGGACAGTTGGGGACAATTGGCTGAGCAGCTCATGACTCGGTTTATAACCAATAGTTGGCAACCTAGGGATGTGGGGACACTGTTGACACTAAAGAAAAGAAATGGAGAAACGTTGTGGGAATATGCACTTCGGTACTAGTAAACAATGAATGACGTGGAGGCTTGCAATCCCAAGATTGTAGTGGCACCATTCAAGATTTGATTGCCTAAAGAGAACCCGTTCTATCAATCGCTCACACGAAGACCTATGACGAACATGGAGGAACTCATGGTCAGGGTAGAAAAGTATGCCAAGGTAGATGGTGACCTCGATAGGAAGGTAGGAAGAGAGCAACTCGGGAAAAAATAGCCCGGTGGGGACAAGTTAGTCCAACAAACCTGAGAAGGAACAAAAAGTAAAAAGAAAGACGGTTTCACTTCGAAGTCACCGTACATGGGGGTCAGCACGATGTTCAGAGAATTGATTTACAGAATCCTTTCCTAGATAAAGGGAAAGCCATTTTTTAAATGGCCAAATAAGCTTGGGGGGGGGGGATCCTGCCAAGAGAATTCGAACTTTAGATGTTTGTATCACCGAGACGTGGGGCAAATGATGGAAAATTGCCGATCTCTAAAGGCACACTTAGAGGAATTGGTCCAAGCTGAACATTTCTCATAATTCATATAGGATGGAGGCAAAAGTAGCAACAACGATGCCACAAACAACCCTTATGATCAGCCCACTCCCATTGGCATTATCGATGTCATACATGCGGCCACAAACCCACACATGTCTGCAAATAATTCGGCTAAGGCCTACATTAGACTGGCCATCCAAGCCATAGAAGTTTTTTAGCTAGGGGCAAGTCCCGTACCCGGAGGCCAAATATTAAAGATGAATGAAGCAACTGGGAAGATTAGTTTTTCTGAGCAAGACTTGATAGGGGTGCACCACCCGTATAACGATGCACTTGTGCTAACCATCCGAATAGAAAATTTTGATGTCAGAAGAGTACTGATTGACCAAGGATGTTTCTTGGAGATCATCTACTTTAGTCTCTTTAAGATGTTAGGTCTTAAGGAGGAAGAGCTAATCGCTACAAACACTCTTCTAGTGGGATTCAATGGAAGATGGTTTTCCCGAAATGAGAGATCACCCTTCCGGTCATTGTGGGACCTGTTAGGACGATGACTGAGTTTCTTGTCATTGATGTAGAATCGGCCTATAACGCCATCATGGGGCGTACCTGGCTGCATGAAATACCCCTCAACCTACCATCAAGTGTTTAGGTTCCCAACAAGAAAGGGGGGTAGTTGACGTTCGAGGAGACCAAGTCAGTACCCACACTTGTCTCTTTACCTCAATTAAGGGAAAAACAGAGGCACAGGAAGGAGTTACAGTTCAAGGGGTGAACAAATAGCAATTAATGGGTGAGTGGTTGGCCGGAGAGGGCCCGAGTGCCGAGCCAATTGGGCACACTGTCGAAGATCTAACTAAGGAACTCATAGATCAAAACACTGAAAGGTATTTCTTGTTACGTCCTTGTTAATCAGGGAAGAACACCTAATGTTGTTCTGGCTTCTGCGAGAATACGTTAATATTTTTGCCTGGACGACGAATGAAATGTTAGATGTACCACCCGAGGTTCATGTCATTACCTTAATGTTGACCCAAGCTTTAAACCCGTAAGACAAAAACCATGGAGATCGACACCGCAACACAAAGAGGCGGTGAAGGAGGAGGTGGCAAGACTGTTGGAAGCACAAACCATCAAAGAGGTCCAGTACCCAACATGGTTGTCAAATACGGTGGTGGTGAAGAAAAAGACGAGAAAATAGAGGGTGTGTGTGGACTTTACCGACCTGAATGGATTAGCTGGTCGATGCAACTGCTGGACATGCCCGAATGAGCTTTCTAGATGCATATAAAGGATACCACCAAATTTCACTAGCCGAGCAGGACCAGGAAAACACGTCATTCATAACCCTAGAAGACATTTATTGCTATAGGGTAATGCCATTTGGTCTAAAAAGCGCTGGGGCGACGTACCAAAAATTGGTTACGAAGATGTTCTCCAACATGCTTGGTGATACTATAGCAGTTTACATTGATGATATAGTGGTGAAAAGTCGCCAAACACATGACCACTTTGCTGACCTAAGGAGAACTTTCGATGTGTTACGAAAAGTTGGGATGAAGCTGAACACTTCAAAATGCGCGTTCAGAGTCAGATTGAAGAAATTTTTGGGATTCTTAGTTACCCATTGTGGAAATCGAGGCAAACCCAGACCAAGTCGTAGCTTTAGCTCTGTTGGAACAACTAAAGTCAATTAAGGAGGTTTAAAGGCAAAAAGGAATGGTTGCGACACTAGGTAGATTTATAGCTTCTGATAGATGTTGGTCTTTTTTTTTAGACAATTGAAAGAAAAGACGGGCAAATATGGAGTCAAGAGTGTGAAGAGGCTTTCAAAGATCTAAAGGCTTATTTGGCATCCCAACCGCTTTTGACCACATCATCGCCAGGAAAGCAGTTGTTAGTATATTTAGTAGTGTAAGAGCACACAGTCAGTGGCGCTTTGATGAAGAATTCCCTAGAAGGACTATGACCAATCTACTATGTGAGTAAAATGCTACTCGATGCAAAAATGAGGTACCTACCACTCGAAAAGCTTGCACTGGCACTTTTCAATACAGCTTAAAATTTACGACATTATTTTCAAGCCCACAGCATAGTGGTGATCACAGACCAGCCCCTTAAAGCCCTGTTCAGAAATGTCGGCCTATCTGAGAGAATATCTAAATGGGCAGTCGAGCTGGGAGAATATGATAACCTCTTTGAGCCATGAATTGCGATAAAGGGATAGTGGTGGCTGAGTTCATTGCCGAGTTCTCTTCCAAAGATAGAAAAATGGAGCAACAACCCTCACACCAGAAAGACACTTCATATACAAAGCAAGGGTGGAGCCTGTTTGTTGATGGCACGCTAAATTACGAAGGAGCAAGAGTGGGCATAATCCTCGAAAGCCCAGAAGGGGACGTGCTTGAAAAGGCAATATGACTTGATTTTCAAGCCTCAAACAATAAGACAGAATATGAAGTGCAGATAGTCGAAGTAAAGATGGTAGCCAATTTAAACGTCACGAAGCTTGACATCTTTTTCGATTCACGGCTCGTAGTTAATCAGATACTAGAGGAATACTTGGCAAAGGATGAAAGGATCATCTCATACTACGAGTCATCAAGGAAGGAGCTCAGAAAAATTTTGAGTACTCCATAAGTCAGGTCGAATGCTCAAAGAATGCCCATGTTGACGCATTGGCTTCCCTAGCCTCAGAGGTGGATAAGACTAGAGAGAGAACCGTCACTGTGGTCTACCAAGCGAGCCAAGCATCATGATACCAGTCATCGAAGAGGTTCACGCAATTGAGGTCAATATGAGCTGGATGGATGAAATAGTTGCCTACTTCAAATGAGGGGATCCTCTTGAAAATAAGAAGGAAGCACACAAGTTACGACTCAAATTGGCAAAATTTTGGCTATCCCCGAACCAAGAGCTTTGTCGACGCTCATTTTCAGGACCATACCTTATGTGCGTACATCCTAACCAAGTTCAGGATTTCTTGTTCGAAATTTATGAGGGGAGCTGTGGGGCACACACATAAGGACGTTCATTAGCACACAGAGCACAATCTCAGGGATATTGGTGGCCATATATGCAAAAGGATACACAAAAATTTGTTAAGTAGTATAAAAAGTGCCAATTATTGGAAACATTCCTTTTTATGCAAAGCATTTTTTATAATAAGAATGCATTTTTTACATTTCCAATCCTTTGAATTTGTCAATTTCCATTATCAAAGTCTTACTGTAAAGGCAAGGAGGCAAAAATCCTGATAGAGATAAAAACCTAAATCAGGCGTAGCCACTTGATCATATCTAGACCCATGGTTAGGCACGACAATGTAAACTGGATGGACAATGATTTGAGTTTGATTAGATTGGCAAGTCGGTGTGTATGCGATGACCTTCTTTGAAGATAGGACCAAAGGGTCCAGAGTTCTTCAAGAAAAACTATTGCAAAAAGTACCTTAAATAAGTATATGTCCCAAGCATAAAGTGCTTGAGACCTAGCTCTTTGAAGAAGGGCCAAGGAGACCAAAACTTCGTAGAATAAAAAATGAGATTTTTGCCAAGTATGTGTCCCTAGCAGAAAGTGCTTGGGACCTAGTTCTTTGAAAAAGGGCCAAGGAGGCCAAAACTTCGTAGAGTAAAATATGAGATTTTTTTGTCAAGTATGTGTCCTTAGCAGAAAGTGCTTGGGAACTAGCTCTTTGAAGAAGGGCAAAGGAGGCCAAAACTTCTTAGAGTAGAAAATGAGATTTTTTACAAAGTATATGTCCCTAGCAGAAAGTGCTTGGGACCTAGCTCTTTGAAGAAGGGCCGAGGAGGCCAAAAATTCTTAGAGTAAAAAATGAGATTTTTTGCAAAGTTTATGTTCCTAGCAGAAATTGCTTGGGACCTAGCTCTTTGAAGAAGGGCCGAGGATGCCAAAACTTCTTAGAGTAAAAAAAGAGATTTTTTTCCAGACTAAAAAAATGAGATTTTTGTCAAGTATATGTCCCTAGCAGAAAGTGCTTGGGAAGAAAGGTCGAGGAGGCCAAAACTTCTTATACTAAAAAATGAGATTTTTGCCAAGTATATGTCCCTAGTAGAAAGTGCTTGGGATGTAGCTCTTTGAAGAAGAACCGAGGAGCCCAAAACTTCTTAGGATTCTCCTAAGTAGTAAACAAAAAAAAATACAACAAATGTAAAAAGCTTATCTAGGAAGTTTTTCATATATACCAAAAGAAGTACACTAAGTTTTTACATGAAGATATAAAAGTTTGCTTTCAAGAAGAAGCAAGAGTCCAAAAGAGCCAAGCATTGAGTGGAGTGAGTAAAGGTTGGAAGAATAAGGCACATCAGCAGCTTTCAAGGCAAAAACCCAGCCCTTTGAAAAGTATGCACCTTCTAGTGAAGGAATTTGTAAGGCTAAGTCACTTTATGCCTTTTTCATCCCCTGCTCAAAGGTCGCATTCTCAAGTTCCTTGGCTCTATCCTTGAACTTCTCAAACTCCTCCAACAGAGTGGAGTGTTCAAGTTGGGTCTCGGAGAGTTCTACGTTGATTGCATTCTCTGAAGCCTTCAACTCATCCACCTCCGCCGCAAGCTTCTTGTTTTCATCTTTCAGGCCAAGCATTTGAGCTTGAAAAACAAGAATCTCTTCACAAAGCTTTGCATACTCTTCGTCAATAGACTCCTTTTTCGATATAGCAGACATGCGCTCATGATTAGCCTTCTTCATAATCCTGTCCTTTCTGGCAATTCTCACTCCAACCTTGTGAACTTTCTGAAGACCCTTGTAAAAAAGAAAGGGGAAGAAGGAAGTTAATATAGTACAAGTAAAAAAAACATAAAAAGGGGGGCTAGGATAAATGCCAGAATCATTTGCTGAATGGCTTACCGAGCAATCTCATCATCTAATACAGCCTCATTCGCAGAAAGGTCATGATGAAGGATCACTCCTCTAGCTATCCCAAACACAACATTCAAGTCCTCGGCAGCTGAATCTCGGATATTGATTTCTTTGCCCTTTACCTTCAAGACAGGATGGAATGCAGGAATGGGACGTTCACTTGCAGGAAAGGATTCTACGACCCTTCTCTTCTTTGTCAAATGATCTTCAGGCTCAGCATCAATTGGCCGAGTGGGCGAAGGGATAATAGAAGAAACAAGAGGAACTGCATTAGTGGGAGGCTCGGGGAGGAAGAGTCGAAGCCTCTCGAGTTGATTGGGCCTTGGCAGGTGCAGGGGCATCATTAGAGGGAATTGTTTGATCAACCTCTAGAGTGGGTAAAGGAGGTGCATCATTGGGAACAAAAACTATTAAGTAGGTAGGCTCAGAAGGCTCACTTGAAGATAAAAAACTAAGAAAATTCATCACCGATATATTCCTTCCAGAGGAGGGGAAGATAGATTTATGCAGAGAGCGTAGGGTAGCAGCATATTGGGCTTGCAATGCACTTCAGTCTTTGGCGAGTGTAGCATTGGCCCACTCAGGACTGGCAATGAATGAATGATAAGTAGGATGTACTCCAGAAGGCATAGGCAACTTGGCAGAATAGGTTCTCGTTGTAAGACCATACCTTTCTCAGGTCATCTACTTTCACAGAATGCTCAAGAAATTTTCCTTTAACTGTCTCCCCTAAAAAAGAAAAAAGAAGTTTTAAAAAATAAAAATAAAAAATCGCTAGTTCAAAAACCAAAGAGGATTATGATCATATACCTGGTATGCCCTCTTCGTAAGGGCAACGACAAAGGAGTATCACCAGTCTTATATTCCCAGTTTCTAGAAACAAAAATGATATTGTTCTCATGGCCCTTGTGTGAATCAGGAAGATGAGCTACTAGGTATCGATCTTTCCTCCTCACCGCCATATAGTAACTGTCATCAGATGTTTTCAGAATGTAGCAGAACAGGATCTCCTAGATACCTAGATTTACATTCAGAAGGTTGTTCAAGGCGGCAACTGCCATGACTATTCTAAAGAAGGTAGCAACAATGGATAGGGCACAACTTCATGGTTGAAAGGACCCATAGTAGTAATGTGTTCAAAGGGAATCTCACCCCACCTTCGATGATAGCCCTTGTGTAGATGGGAATCGACTCCCTTGTGCCAATTAGTGGCTCATTGGTGCCAACTATTCGGATTTCAACATTTTCAGGAATGTTATACTTGATTTTGAAAGTAGGGATACCTTCTTTGGTAAGAGGAGCCATTTGGAGATGAAGAACAAACAAGTAGGAAAACGAGAGAGCAAGTAAAACTAGAATTCTTGAGGAGAAGTAGCAATTATTAAGTTATGTTATACCCCCTTTTAAAGGAAGGAGCGAAAACTAAAAAGGAAGCCAAAGGACAAATATTTAATGCGACAATACAATGCAGAGTACATTACATGTCTCGAGAACCCCAGGCAAAGATGAATCTGGAGACATGAAACCACTGTCAGGCGAAAGAAGGCTGACATGCCTTTTATAGAAGCAAGTGAAAGGGTATAAAATTATGCCACGTGGATTAGCAGGTAAAATAAGCATGTAGTTATAAAGAGACATGTCATGTGCGTAAAATTATCAGCAGTTTGGAGCAACCGAACTGAGTTGCAACAGCTTAGCACATGCTATCGAATAAGAGAGCACAACACGACTTAAAGGCGTGGCATAAACCGCACAACGGGTCAATTGCTTATAATCAAGGCATTTAGGTGTAATAGCTAGGTGGAGTCATTCTCTCGAAAGAGCTATGATTGAGGGAACGTTAGAGAAATCCTTGCAAAACTCCCAACAAACAATCAAAGAAAGGGAGATGTGTCATCTCCCACAACAGTAAAGAGAATCCTTGACTCAATGCGAAGCCTATATAAAGCAACAAGGGTGCATGTTGAGAGGTACATTGAACCCTGTGATATACATTTCTTTTTATAGCCATTTACTGATTTAAGTATCAAAGTACCTTCGATCAAAGCACTTCGGTCCTAAGCAGTTTGTTCCTTTTTGCATGAGAAATTCTACAGGATGGAAGCAATTTCCAATAAGTGTAATTCTTTACTAGAGCTTAAGAGGTATTATTTTATCGTCTTACAATTAGATTGATGGATTGTTTATTAAACGTGTTAATAATTGGGTCGTTTTGGGTTGGGTTGGATCGTGTTAGGCAAGTGGGTCATGTTTACCGGGACACAAACTCTGTAATGGGAGCTTAGTTCTCTTCCCAAGGGAAAGAAAGCTATTAGACTTAAATGGGTGTACGAGACCAAATACACACTAAACAAAGAGGTGGATCGCTTCAAAGCGAGGTTGGTAGCCAAGGTTACAAACAAAAATCAGGTATTGACTATCTTGAAGTTTTTGCTTCTGTTGTTAGGCGTGATATTGTTCGTATGATTATTTCTCTTGCTACAAATAATTTTTGGAAGCTATTTCAAATGGATGTGAAGTGTGTTTTTTTAAAAGGTGTCCTTAGAGAGGAAGTTTATGTTGAGCAGTCTATTGGTTATGTGAATAAAAGGGAGGAAAACAAAGTCTATATGTTGAAAAAGGCTTTGTATGGGCTTAAAAAAATCCCTAGAGCTTGGTACATTCATATTGATTCTTATTTTGTGGAGAATGGTTTTCAAAGATGTTCCTATGAACACACTTTGTATGTTAAAACTAATTTTCATGGAGATATTATTATTGTGTGTTTGTATGTGGATGATCTTATCTCACAAGAAATAATTTGAAGTTAATTGAGAAATTCAGGGAGACAATGATTTCTCAATTTGAGATGACTGATATGAGTTTGATGTCCTATTTTCTTGGAATTAAGGTTAACTAGATAGACAGTGGAATTTTTACTTCCCAACAGAAATATTCCAGAGGTATCCTTAAACGGTTCAAAATGGATTCTTGTAATCCTATTTTAACTCCAATTCAAAAAAGATTGAAATTGGGTAAAGATGGGAATGGTAAGTTGGTAAATCTCACATATTTCAAACGGTTGATAGGAAGTTTACGTTATTTGACTTCTATTAGACCTAATATTTTTTTGGAGTTTGTCTTATTAGCAGATACATGGAGTCTCTATGTCAATCCCATTTACAAGCAGCTAAAAGGATTTTGAGGTATGTTAAAGGTACCCAGAGTGATGGTATTTTTTATTCTCCTACTGATTCTAGTAAACTTGTAGGGTATACAAATAGTTATTGGGGAGGTGATTAACCCTAATTAATGCACAATTTAATTAAGTTAATAGGTTAATTGTGTTAGTTAAACAAAGTTAAACTAATCAAATTAGGGTTAGTGTGTGAATTAGAGATAATAAATTAATTGTTGTTTTTTTTAAGATTTTGTGCGTCAAAGCTACAACTACTGGGGAGCCAATTATCAAAACTACAAATTACTAGAGTCTCAATTGTATCAAAACTACAAACTACTGGGATGTCAATTATCAAAGCTACAAACTACTGGGGTACAAATTATCAAAGCTCAAAATAAAAGGGGATTAAAGTGTAATTCAAGCTCTCCCATTTTGTCTATAAATACCACCCCTTAGGGCTTGTAAATCTCTATCTTTTGGTAGTGAAAAACCCTCCAAAAGTAATTATTATTATTTTTTATTGTATTATTACTTTCTTTTAATTTATTATTTTCTTTTACTTTAAGTATTGCTTTCTTTTATTGTATTATTGTTTTACTTTTGTTGTTTGGGCTTCCTTCTTCCCTTGAAGGAGTGAAACTCTTTTACTTTTCTAGAGTTTTACCAAAGCCGTGAAGGGTGAAACGTGATTCACTCATTCTTGTTGAAGATCGGCTCCTTGTGTAATGTGTTTTACCTTGTAACTCCTCTACTTGGAGGGATGAGCATCACCCACTTTTCTAGCTTTACGAAAGCCATGAAAAGTGAGTAGTTTCTCATTCATTTTTTAGCTAGAGGTGATGGACATGTATAAATCATCCGGAAGTTATATTTGTGTATTTCGTTTATTCTTAATGCTTTATATTTCGTTTGCTTATTGAATGATTGAATGCATCTAACAAAGTTAAGGTACTTTGTATAACCGTGAGTACTTTCTATGACACAGATGACTCTTGCATAGAAAGATTCATTGGTTTAAGGCAAGTACCCCGATTAGATCTTCATGACTAACCTTCAATCTTCACCATTATTGCGTTTCATTTAAAGAATGGAAAACTAATGCAATGGTCGGATACCTTGTAGAAACACTTGCTTGTTTGTAGACGGGTTGAGTCTGAGCACAGACAATTCTTGTAAACTTCTACAAAGACATCGGAATCATGCTATTAATTCTCACAGTCCATTTTTATCTTCCGATTAATTTTATGTTGACACGGTGGTTAAATAGCATTCTCAAGTACAAGTAAAATAAATCGAATGATTGACTACATGTCCAGATCATCAAACTAAAGGGTGACTTTTTACATTTGAAATTATCTTATATTTTGTTTAGAAAATCCTATTGGAAAGAATTGTTTATTCGGGCCATAAAAATCCATAAAGATCATCACTTTAAATCTCAAAAGTTCCAGTCTCTTTGGTCTATGTCACTACTTACTTTGAAATACCAACAAAAGATTTTACCCTTTGTTTTTACAAAAATCACCTTCATGATGATACACCTCATTCCCTGAAAAGACGACCTTGGAATATAATTTCAAGTAAAACACGACAAGCAAAAGTTTCTTTGCGCTTGAGAAGCATTTTTGTTCACACACACACACATTTCATACATTTCATTCACCTATCATTCCGCTATCATTTCTTTTGACATCACTCCAAGGGAGATTGACACTCCCCTTCGCACATAAACTATACGCATTGAGAGATGATGTTCGGAGGTTAGAATATACTACGATGGATATAAACAAACATGAGGTAATGTAGAAAAAGTCAAAAGTACTTTAGGGTATTGTTTTGAAATTAGTTCAAGAATATTTTTCTGGTCTTTGAAGAAACAAGTTGTTGCTCTTTCTACCACTAAATCAAAGTATAATGCAACCACCAGTTGTGCTACCCAAGCAGTGTGATTGTGTGGTATACTTGAATTTTTGCAACGCGGACAAAAAATTCCTTCAAAGATTTTCTGTGATAACAAGTCAGTTATTACTTTGTCATAAAATCCAATTTTTCATGGGAGGACCAAACATATTCATGTAAAATATCATTATATTTGTGGCTTGGTTATTGATAATGAGATTAAAATTTTATATTGTCAATCTGAATATCAGATTGCAGATATTTTTATTAAGCCACTTATATCCAATGTGTTCATGAAGCTGAATCAGATGATGGAAATGATCAAGATTGAAGAGTTTAGGTTGATGTGTCTTGAACCCAAATCCAAACACGACACAATAACCACCCCTAATTAGAACCCACCATTGTGCCATTGAAGGATAACTCTTGTAGCAATCAGGCCATTGGTAATGTTTCCATATGATCCTCCATTCACTACCAAGGGCAGATGAATATAATTCAGATCAGTTCACAGCAACAATTCATACACTACCACAATCGGCTTTTACCAAGTATCACCAACAATACGGATCCAACTATAGTGCCGAAAATCTTTTTTTTTAATACATACTTTCATTCAATAAAAAACGTAACACATGTAAAATTATCTTATTTTCACAATCGACAGCTACAAATGAATCAAACCAAAATGTACGGCTACATATCATTTTTGTTATGTTACCGACATATTTCTTGGGGACCGTATCTCCAGAAATACTGAACATAAACAATTAATACACAGAACAAATATTTCCATGATTTCTCAGAAAAACAACAACACAATAAACGTCCATGCTTTCAAGCTTTTTCCCATTCAAAGATTTTTTTTTTCTGCTTGGATTTGTTCTCTCTAAAACCAATGCTCAAATAACCATCCCTTTGAGAAATCATAAAAAAGAATTCTGAAAAAATGTTAGGCACAATCTCTCTATTCACGAAGTTTGGACCGTCAAAACAGTTATATGAAACATTTACAGTTGCATCCACGCGATCTCGAACACCTGGACATTAAATTGATGAATGACTACAGGGAAGTTGGAAAGAGTTCAAAGGAACTGTAAATTGTACAGCTGTGCGCCTTCACTGGAGTATTTGGCTGCCATAATCTGCGTTAAACTTGTCATAACGATGAGCATGAAGATGAGCAGAGGGCCTTGTGTTCTTTAAAGCCACCTCTATGTCTTCATCTGTAATTGGTCCGACCTTTGGCAACTCTGCATGCCAATGACCCCAGTTTAGTACAGCATCAAAGATTCAAAATTAGTACTTAACAAAATGATATAGCTCCCAGTATTGGAGGAAAGTACATTGCCTGGACATTTGTTGGATAAATTTGTTCAATTGCCTAGCTATCTTAAAAGACAGTGAGGTGTTTTCCTCTTCAGGAAACATACAGAAAACTATGGGTGCATAAACCGCGATGAATGCATCTGAAGTAATGCAAACAATGCTTGCATGCAGAGGAAATTGAGTTAGCAAAGTACGAGAGGTGCAATTTCGAATGGGCTGTAGAAGAAAGAGATCTCTAGGGGCAGACTATAGTGTGACCTGTGGCTGACAAGGTAGGTAAATATTGGGCTATTTAGAAGCATAGAAGATGCTAAATTTTGTAGAACCTGAAACAGAAGTCCACTCTAAAGGGGGAACGAATTGAAAACCAACCCTAAAGCCATTGTGGTCCATATCAGCCAGAAGCCAAGAATTACTATAATATAAAGACTACCAAATATGAATGCAAATACATCCATGTACAACAGGAGAGAAGTAAAGAGAAGCGTCAAAAGAAGGGCCACAAAGGAAAATAAAACATTTTGGGGAGTGTGCAAGTGCGAGGGAGAGGGAGAGAGAGAGAGAGACAAAGATGCAATTGCTGACAGCACTAACGAACAACAGTGCAAATGATAAGTTAAAAATATTAACCACTATTTATAACAAGAACAGAGATTAATTCACCAACGAACAAGAGTAAATGCAAACAAACTTACCGCTAAAGAATATCTATACTATGTACAAAAAGAATTAATTTATGAGAGAGGGGATATGAGCAGCTTTTCCTCTATAAATCCTGTTTTCTCCTAATTTTGAATTATTTAATAGTAATGAATAGGTTTCCTCTAATTGAATTCTTCAATGTTGCCTATGTAACTTCAACAATTTTGTGTAACTACTACAATTTTTTGTGTAACTACTTCACATTTGAATTTTTCACTGCTTTTATTAACTACAAATTTAGACAATTTTAAAATATAAGTTTAGTACATAAATAAATATCCTTCTTGTCGTATTGGCATGGGGTGAGAGTGGAAGGTAGGGGTGATGGTGGGGGTGGGGGTGGGGCTGGAATAAGGGGTGGCGGTGAAGAGAGATTGTAAATTTCATGCATAGCACGGGAAGACCGCTAGTAACCATTATTTATAACAAAAACACAGATTATTTCACCAACAAACAAGAGTGAATACAAACAGTACAAACTTGCCAAAAGAGAATATAAACGATAAAACAACAGACACTATTCTTGCCTTAAATGAATATATCTATATCTATAGTTCTATACTACTTTTAAATGTCAAGAAGTATGAGAAACTTTTAATTTCTCTTATTACCCTTGAAAAAGCATAAAAATAAAATGCGACACATCCTAAGAATCTATAAATGCTATTTATAATACATTTTTCATCTTCCACCATCCCACTAAATTGTTGGTCAGAGAAACTAAAAGATGCATGTTCGCAACCAACCATGTTCACTAAAGAGTCTTCACTTTCTGCCCTTTCGTTTTATTTCTTTCCTCCTCCCCTATTTCTCTCTCTCTCTCTCTCAATTCTATCACCAGGAATAACGGGTTGAGTCATCTTCTTAAGCTTAGTCCCACCCCCCAGAAAAACTACCTACTTTCTGTCCTTTCTTTCTTCTTCCTCTTCTTAATTTTGCCCTGTCTAATTTCATCTTTGTATCCATGTTATGTGGCAGCTTCTTCTTCCTGTCAAAGATTTTCCGACAATCACGCCATTGAATGTGGACTTTCCAAACAAGGGTTTGTTGGGATTGGCAGAGGAAGGTACAACTTGTCTATTGGTAAAAACTTCTGATTGCCTAATTCAACTGTGATCAATAATATAATGTAACTCTTATCCTTCAAACCTTATACATTCCCTGAATAATTTAACTGTACTTTTATTCATATCCATAACAAGTTTTAAATTCTCACTCTCACCGTCGGCCTATCTCTCTCTCAAGAGTGTTGCAGACTCTTCAATTGCCCTTGATTCGTTTTTAGATCCATATGTTTCAGAGATTCAGTGATAGCTGGCTGGAAAACCTCCTCGACAATGTTCTATGAGGGAAGTCAAAACCAAATTACTGGAAAACCTTGAAAGAGCTCAAATCCTCACTTAGGGCCTCTCGGCTTTTTTCAGATGTACATATATGCATTTGTTGAGGGTTATTTGTTACATATTAATATGCATTTTGTCGTTTGGATTTGTGAATTGTTGGGTTTTGTTATTTGGTCACGCACATGCATATGCTCATATTATTATATTGATTATACATAATCACTTTATTTGTAGGAAAGGGTGAATGCTTGCAGTTTAACTGGGTGTGATATGCGTTTGAATTGGTAGATACCACTGATATGATTATCAAAGGTTTTATGAGCTATTTTGCCAGTGTGCAGCCAGTTAGTAGAACTAGAAACATTTGATAATTGTAAGATGGTAATGAAACAAATTCGAAGGGAAATTGTAGGTTCAGAGGACATGTAACATGAGAATGGCAGGAGCAAGGATACGACAGAGCTGCTTGAGAAGCACTTGGGATTAAAGAAAGCCCTGACCCTTCGATCAGTTGGTGGGAAAAGCTGAAACGCATTAGAGATAAATTTGAACTCAATCATCCTTGTATGACATGTCACAAGCTCAATTAATCAGCTTTTTTGTTATTTCAATCAATACTTAGTAGTAAGTACTATCAAGATAATTTAACTCAGCATTTGAATGACTTTATATGTCCAACATGTAATCATGTTTTAGGGAATTCTCATTTTCAATTAAGGGGATTCTTTTTGTGAATTGTTTTGTGTTGCACCTCAATGCTTTCATACTGTCTCTGCATCTATCATCTTTTGCTAGGAGGTATGATTAGTCCGTCTTTTTGGTTCATCAAAAAAAAAAAAAGAGCAATCGCACTCACATTAGTTGAACATCATATTGCTGTAGATGAAGGCCTAGCTGATTTTCTTCAACGACCCCATCATTTATTGACGAGAGGTTAGTGTCATTTATGGTCCTATTTTCAGCCACCCCATCAGTCACGGCTCTTTTCAAAATTTCCATTTAATGTCCAAGAATTTGAGAAAGTTATTTGACCATTACCAATGCAACTTCAGATTAGAGACTTTGTTTAGATGTATATAGATATATCACAATGGATGTGCATCGCTATCATTGGTAGTATCTATTTTGAGTTTATCTCCCATTATTTTTAGTTGCTTACGTTATAGTAACCATTTAAATATGTTGATCTTCAATTTCTTATAGTAGGCACTAATCCTAAAGAATTCTAATCAGCCACATCAATTTTTTGGTACCGCATCATGTTTTTGCTTCATGTTGAACTATGAAATACGAAGGGTCCTAGACTCAAAAATAACCACATCCTGTTTTTTTTTCTCTAAATTGCATGTGATAGTTATAGGTTAATATTAGCTACAATAAGTATTAGTTATGAATTATTTTTTGAACAGGTGAAACTCGTGGAGGGCCGGAGGCCAAACACTAGAGGTAATGATGGCATCTTCATTTTATATTTCTTTTTCTTAATTAGGTTTGGAGGATTGGTGATCTGTTGAGAGGGACCTTAGTAATCAAAAAGAAGTGGTGGCTTTAGTTGGTTTGTCGTTTGTGAAGTTTTACCATATGGTCTTTGAGTTTATGCAATATTTTGAACTGTGTCAACGGCAGTTCTGAGTTTGTTTGAAGGGTAAAACTTAAAAGAAGGCACAGTTTGTTAGGGTAATAGTTGGTTTGTTTATTGCAAGGTGTTTGGATAAGGCACTATTGATAGCGAATTCATGTGAGAATGGCTTCTGTTAATGGTTTATAGATTCTATAAAATGTATAGGTAAAAAGTTTAGTATTCTTTGACACGATCTTTTAGTATCTTTGGGAGAAACTTGTTGAATTGTTCAATGAAGATTTAAAGGTCATTCTCGAGATGTTGTTACTGGAAAACATTTGTGGGTTTGAGCATAAACCAAGAAGTGGGTATGACAAAGAAATGTGATCCTTTTTAAGCAAAGGCCAAATTAGATTCTAGGAACTCCTTTTTTGAATTTAATGGCTTTGGGCCACCCACCTTGGTTAGGGCAGGAAGGAGCATACCCATATTGAGGACCTCCCATTTGTATGATTCTGAAAGAATATGTCTTCCTAACATTGTAGCACTAGGTGACTTTCTTTTCTTAATGTTTGCCATGACTAGATTGTTGTGAAGATACTACTATATGACACTTCTTAACATTAACTTGTGATATGTTAGACATTAATAGTTGAAAATTTTTAGCATTTCAAAGACAGTGACACATTGACCTGCATTGTGTTCCAATGAAAAAGTTAATCGAATAGTACAAGGATGTGAATTGTTTTTTGCCAAACTTTTTCTGCCTTTCAATTTTGGATCTATAGTGTTTTAAGGTTGTGTTGTAATGTGTATTGTTTGCTTCCAGGTATGTTCAAGTTGACATTGAAATTTCCAAAGGACTATCCAAATAAGCCAACAACAGTGCAATTATCTCCTGATTGTTTTATCTAAACATTAATATGGACTCAGAACTACAAGATATTATTTTCATATACTTCGTAATCATTTGCAAGATTTATGTTTAATAGGGGTCACCGATATAGTGATTAAAATTTGGATCTTTAACTCTATACAAATAATGTCAAAAATTTCTCTTTACAATTGTACAAACATTCTTTTAAAAAAGTGTAAACTCCATTTTTCCTGTATTTGGTGTCGCAAAAAACTTCAAATTCATGATCTTTTTCAGATTATCAGTTATTTACAAATCATATATTTGTTCCTTCACATTACTTAAATTTTTCATGGCCTTTGGATGTCTTTTACAATAATGGAAACAACAAAAATCACATCTACACAACAAAAAAAATAAATCTAAAAATTAAAACCTCATATCACCAGGAATAAGAAAATTACTACTATGAATTATTCACGTGTGATCAAGGATCAAAATATTATTTCGAAACGGCAAAAACATTTTTTTTTCTAAGGCAACAGAAACGAATCATTGATTGAATTAAAATTTCAGTACTTCGATATGTTTTGAAGTATTTCGGAATATTTTGAATTGTTTCGAAATGTTTCAGCATGTTTCTATCAATGTTTTAGAATATTTCAAGGTGTTTCAAGATATTTAGATATATTTAGACCAATGTTTTGAAAATAAATTTTTAAATTTTTTATCTGTTTCTATTATGTTTCGAAACGTTTTCAAAATATTTTTGAAACGTTTTCGTTTCATATTCATAGGTGACCAAAACAATACGCTGAAACGATATTTTAATCCTTGCGTGCGACGCACGTATGCATCAACTAGTGTATGTAAAGGTAGCAATGTACAAAGAATGACAAACATTATGACAGATTTCTAGATATATGAATATCTAAATGCATGCTCATGGTAAAATATATAGCATTTTCTACTTTATA
This sequence comes from Ilex paraguariensis, assembly GCA_963454935.2. NCBI lineage: Eukaryota > Viridiplantae > Streptophyta > Magnoliopsida > Aquifoliales > Aquifoliaceae > Ilex > Ilex paraguariensis. The sequence goes on from CAUOFW020002809.1 coordinate 24,624, forward strand.
CTTCCCCTTTTACACCTTGTGGAAATTGCTTGACTCCACAGAACATTTTTCGAATAGGAGCTGTGAACTCTTGAATTGCATACAGTATTAACAAATAATATAATAGAAAAATAATCTAACTTACCATCCTCAGGCACCAATTCTTGCTTTTCTTCAAGAAGTCCCATTAACCGTCTCAGGGGCTGCATGGCAGCCTCTTTGCAAACCAAACGAATATCAGAACCTGAATAACCATTTGTCCTTTCCATCAATAAATCGTATGGAAGTTTATCTTCACCAGGTACTGATGGCAACAGTTCCTCAAACATGGCTCTTCTTGCTTCAGGTTCCGGCAGGGGTACCAGGATCTTACATTAATTTTAAAGAAGAACTTTTCAAGGTAATAAGTGAACTTTTATTGCAATGCACTCACTTATCGTATGGAATGCCATCAGGATAAATATGCAGCACTATACACAAAAAAAAAAGTGAGAAAACTAAAAATGAGATAAAACAATAGTCAAACCCTAAAATTGTCAAACCACAAGTATGTGAAGCTTGCAAGGAACCGAACCCAAATCTTGAAGGCGACCTGCCTTGGCATTTAGAATATTCACAAGGAGTCAATTAACTCCCACCATGTGCAAGCAACTAGTCACTTTGAGCTAGATGCAGTGACTTTTTCGCCATTATTAACATACATTCAAACTCTTAACATGTCAGTTGTGATTTATCTATGGAATTGTTAATGCATTTCTTATAATCAGCATATGCTAGAAAGTGCACAATAGCCCATCAAAAGGATACCCGCTTTTCAAGGCGACGAAGCATGGCCGCATCCAATTCCCAAGGTAGGTTTGTTGCCGCCAAAACAAAAACAAGTTCATCAGTCCGCGTCAAACCATCCATCTGCAATCTAATTCAAACCATTAAGTTTGAGCTCGAATCACACTTGATTTCTGTCCAAATCACCTATGTTTTCAATGTGATACATATGGATTGGATGTAAGTAACAATTCCAATTTAAAAGATAGTATGATAAACAAAGCCTAATACAAGAGAAGCCATAGAGAGAGGAGCAATTTCACGAAAACAATGATTATTGCCAGTTCTCCAAAACAAAATGTTGTAAAGTAGGTGTCAATCACCAAAGCACTCTGGCATACAAGTAGGTGTATGCTGTGGTCCCCAGAAAAATAAGGCTAGTACGGTTCCTCAGTTACATAGCATATATATTATAATTTGTTATAAAAAAAAAAAATATATATATATATATATATACACTACTTTAAAAAGTCAGTATACTTAAAAAACATTTTTTTCCATTTTTACAGCAAGCTCACCCTTCTCTCTCTCTCTCTCCCTATTTTTCAATCATTAATCTCTCTCTCAAGTGCTTCCTCTCAGCCGTTACTTGTTTCGTCTCCCTGCGTTTTCAAAAATCAGCACAACCTTCTCTTCACCTTCCCCTCTCCATCTATCTTTTATTCTGCGTTGGAGGCCCAACAACTTCTTAGTGGAAGATTTAAGGTCTTCTCCATACAACCTAGGTTCTACACCTTCGTCCATTATCCCTATTTTCTTCAATTAAAGTAATTTAGTTACAAAAAATCCAACCCAAGGTCAAGCTCTTCTGCTCTGATTCCTTCCAATATTACAGAGACGCAATGCTCATGTTCATCCTCGTCGTCGGACCCTTCCCACTTGTCTCATACCCTTCAATCAAAGTAATTACTCCGGCAACAATTATTGCTTCTCATTTTCAATCTTGTATTGTCGATTTTAGTATCAATATTTGTAAATCACATGTGAATTTGCAAATGATTGGGATTTGGACGAGCCTGCCATTACCGTCGTTGGGGGAAATTGTGATGCAATTGGCGATATATTTTATTGCTAACTATTACATCAATTACTGGATCTATCGATTTTTGCATTGCAAGTAGGGGTACGAGAAGATTCATAGGGTTCACCACAGATATACGACGCCAATTGGCTTTGCGGCCCGTACGCACACTAAGCGGAGGTATTGATCCTCAGAATTTTGTCATTTCTCGAACCCGCTATGGTTCGGGGGGACATGATTACGTTCTACTTGTGGATTAGGTTGAGGCAATTAAGACTCATAATGGGTACGTATTGGAGATTGTTGATTACTTTCATTTTTTTCTTTGGCCAATTTGACCAAATGATATCAAATCTCATTGCTGGATATTAATACGTTGAAGGTCATCCTTTTGGTTCTCTCTCTCTCTCTCGCGTCCTTTAATCATAATTTAATTATAGTCTTTCATCCTCTCTATTTCTAGATTTAATTATAGTCTAATCTTCTGCCTTTTTCTCTCTATCTGCCCCTCTCTCTCTCGTTCTTCACCCCAAATCTAACAATCTTCTTAAGAGTCTTGGGTTTAGTGATCAGAGCTCCCAAAAATTTTTCTAGCTTACTATTGTTCATAATTACAGAGGACGTTCTCTTATCAATTATAATGTACGTTGCTCTGGTGGTCCATCTTTTGTTGATGCCAAACTTGTTGCCATTCCTACTTGTGCTGGTGATGTCATTCCTATTGTAGAAAAGAAGGTAAAATCCGAATGTTTTGGTTTTAGCTTTGTCAAAGTACTTGGATTGTAGCTATGTCAAACTACTTTGTATGTTTTCCGGTAATAATCAGTTCCAATGATTATTCCAAAAGAATTAGGGAACATGCCATTTCTGACATGAAATATGAATTTTAATTTGTTGAATTATTCTTGTATATTAATGGTTAGAGAGAAATTCAGAGAGAATTATGAATGCTGCAAATTAAGTGTCAAATTTTTATGTGTGGTTGATGGAGTGTTATCAATATATGCTTATAGGAGTGCATATCTAGAGTAAGGTGGAAAATATGGATGTGAATCAATTTGTTTGGTTTGGTTGTTTAGTTTTGTGCTCCTAAAATATGATGTAGTCAATTTTGTTTTCCAGTTTGCTCATGACATCTAAGTACTTATAAGGAGGTCTCCTTTTCAATTGGGTAACTAGCAGAAGGCTCGGAGAGCAGTAAAAAAATCATTTGTGTGTAAGGTACCTCGGTTTCTTTGTCACAGTTTGAGAAACTAAAAATGTTTAGATTGTTGCAACAAGTTCTTATTTGCAACTGTGTGTGGAGAAACTTCTAAGCTTCAGTTTGTTTTATAGCAGGTACAAATTTTATGTGGCAATCATTGGACTGCCTCAACTCTTGTTCCATTTCTTGATAAATTCACACAGCTTTCTCATCATGAGTGGTCTACCACCTGGAGAGATCAAAATATACAATTGAGAACATTTGTAAAATACAATTTACATTTCTTCTTTGCGTCTTCGAGGAGGCCATGTTTCTAGAAGTTGACATGAAAATTATATTTATGTCCATAGAGCACGCTATTTGTTGAAAAGTCCCTATTACTTTTAGACAGCAGTAGTTCTACTCTATATAGTTGTACATTGAATTAGTAACTACATCGAGTCACATAGGTATATTAACTCTACCAAATCTAGGACTTGAGTTAATGGGCATGAACTACTGAATGACAAAATTTAAAACCATCAAAATTTTGTATTTTCTTGTCTTCTATAATTTTTCAGCTACTATATATATTGGTTCTCTTTATTGTGATTATGATATACTATGCGGTTAAGTGTTTTTTGGATTCAAAAATTTTGAATTTTTTTTTTATGTGCTTGAATTTTTTGTGTGTGTGCCTTCATATCTTAATATATGTGTTCTTAAGTGTGACTTCAAGCAGTTGTAATTGATCAATGTGATCGTATTGTTGGAAATATTTTTTACTCTGTGAGATAACTTCGTAATATAGGTGCCTTATTAGGACCACGATCATCATCTACCCTGATTATTGGTCCAAACGTATTACTATAATAATTGTTTTTGTATTGCTTTCACAGGAATAACTATATTTGCAGAGTACTAACTGTTTATGAAGGGTAATGTAAACTGTAAGGCCCATGATAAATATTTATGTAACAATACTTCAATTTACCATTTTGGTTAGACAATTGCCATTTAGTGCTTTGTTTTTGTTTTCATTAGAAACAATGAATACCAAAGATCATGAACGTAGCTGGCCTTTCCTTCTCTAATCCTTTAGTATGACTTTAATTACATGACCTTGCATATCACCATCTTGTAATTACATGTTTGTGTGGAGTTGCCATTTGTCTAATATAAGAACATTGAATTTTGAAGTTACATGTGGTTCACCTATACATGAGCAACACAAATGGTCAAGGGGATTCCTCTGTCATAGGTCATTCTTGACATTTATATTTCTACAACCATTATAATGAAGAAAAGAGTTATTCTTAAATGATCTTCTTAAAAGTAGGTAGAAGTTCAAAGCTATTTTTATTTTTTTAAAATTTTGATCTCCTTCTGCTTATATTAAGAACAATTGCATGTTACACAATTTATAATTGTCAATGGAGACAATTTTATGATTGGATTCATCTAATGTTGGGCTCCGTCAATATATATGTTATTATAGTTGTTTGTTTATTGCAACAAATTGATCCACGTGCAACGCACATGTGTACCAACTAGTATATATATATTATAATTTGTTATTGCTCTTATTCAGATAGGGATGGCTTTATTGATAAAAGTTTGTCTCATTCCAATACTTTGGTTGGACTTGCATTGATCAAATTAGAACTTTGAAAGAATTCAGTTTTAAAGGCTTACACTTATATTATGAAAGGAATCAAGAAGTTCAGTAGCATAAATTTCCAAAATTGCATCTACAGTTCCAATTGCCTTTGGTCTCATGGTACTTCTTGCCTGCCTTCTTAAGGTCTAAGTTTCAAGTCCCCTCCCCCAGAAAATAAAAAAAAGTCATGGCACAAAATTCAACAAAATCACAAATTTCAGAGGAGATATTACTTTCAGACAGTAGGACTTATCCAACTGCTGAAGTGTTGATGTTGCTATTTTTTAGATTTTTATATGATGTGTCTATCTACATAGATGCACTATCCAAACCAAATATCACCTGTATGAGTAGCTCAGTTTTCAAACGCCTACTTGCTTCATGCTCACTGCGTCCTTCACCACGTTGACTAATGATTGCATCAATTTCGTCAAGAAATATAGTTGAAGGAGCATGATGCCTAGCAAGCTCGAATAACACTTTAACTAGCTTCTCCGAATCACCTGTTAGTGTCATACAGACAGAACGATACACTTATGCTAATCTAATAACTTCCTGTTTTCCAACGATAAAAGTGGATATCACATAATTGAAATTATATAACTGGCAAAATTGGGTAAGTGCTATTTGTCAAATCCAATATTTTGCAAGATGAAACATCCAATGAACCAGAAAACAGACTGGCTCACGGATTAGCTGCTCAGCAATTAACTGTCATATAACATCGATTACCAAGGAACTCTAGACTATTGCTTCAGTAAAAGAAGAGTAAAATGAGAAAAGAGTATTTGCAGTTTTTCCAACAGCTTTGAATATCTGAAAAAGCTATTACCCAATTTTTTTAGCTTATGTTAATGGGAGATGCTAGGAGTTGGCAGTGGATTGGATATAGACTGATCCCTTGGCATTATTTGATAAAATGAAAGCCCTTTTCGAACCCACAACCTTGTGCCTTATAGGTTATAGCTCGTGGGTTTTACCACTGCACTATGCAATGATCCCTAATAGTGAACACCTATACTTCCATTTTATTTTCTCAAAAAATTAACTGTCAGAGAGTTTATGCAATTAGTTGTTTCTAGAGCTTTTTAACATGGCCCACCACACATTGCCTTCTGGCTATATCACAATACTACTAATACCCAGAAAATTGATACAACAGACTAGCTACATAACAAACTTTGTGACAAGTAGAGATCAAACTTTCCAGGCCTCAGCTCCAAGTGGTGGATAATGTGTTGAGCTAAACCCAACTTTCCAAGTAGACCTGGCACAGAGAGAGAGAGAGAGAGATGGAAAACTTGAAGGACCCTACAGCAGCCGGTAGTTGTATTTCCTGACAGAAGATTGTGATGTATTTCCTTCTGGATTCCAAAGGTTTTGCTTCCAAAAAGTTTTCACTCACGTGAAGCTTCAGGTTTATGTAACGTAAACAGAAAAGCTAAAAATCTAGCCTCTGTTCAGCATTGCCCATTCTACGTCAAACAAGTTACCGGTTATATCAGTGGGCCTCACAAAGCTTTAGAAATGACCACTTTTCCAACAACCCCCACATGGATTTTTCAAAGTTTACCCAACCTAATCAAAAAGGCATGGCAAGGAATCAAAGAACACTTCAGAGAGCTTCTGGTCCTAAAAGTGGATTTGCATACCCACGTATCAGCCTGTCACCTACAAAAACACTGACACCATTCCACCCTTCAGATGTCATGTCAATACTTCAACTATAGTGCTTCAAGGGCTTCATTAGTTGCGCCAATTTGATTTGATGGAATGGGAGATTAGAAAATGTGTGGCTCAGACTCTTAATATCATGGGGTTGTTTATTCAGATATACAGACTCAAGCCATGAAAGGTTGTATCGAGTAATATTAATTATAAACAGAAACTAATCTGAAATAAATTCACACTAAAGAGAAAATGTATCATAAGGTCCATAGAACATAATACTGAAGTTCAGTGAGATCTATTGTTATCAAACAAGGATGACCGTAACAGAACTGCTCAATGTGACATACCGCGCCATTTGCTGACAACAGATGATGCTGAAATGTTGAAAAATGTGGTCTTGCACTCTGTTGCAACCGCCTTTGCAAGCATAGTCTGCAATATCACAATGTAAAATTTTATCTAAAAGAACCAACCAGAGAGAGTAGTAGATCAATATTTTTGAATATATGTCTCAAAAAAAATGCTAGGTAAGGATTCAAAAAAGTTGGATCGTGAATGTAAATCAATCAAATTAGAGTGGAAAATCCTCCAACAGAGTCAACTTATAAGGGCAAATAATGCGTTGTAGAATGACAGCTGGTGTTGAAAACCATTGATGCCTTTTACCCATAAAGCAGAAGCAACAATATAGAGTTCTCTGGCAGTATTTAATTGTACTACTAACCGTACTATAGTGCTGTTCAAATTAATGCAGCAGTACTGCTCCTAATAACTACAGAATAGCAATCACAAGTACTGCAGCAGGCCAGCAGCACTCTGTTTGAGGCTTGAGTAATGTTTTATGGACCAAGACAATTATTCTCTGTTCGTGAGTTTTTAAAGAAACTAGGATGAAACGAATATATATTGGAACATTAAAAGTGTTTACTGTATACCAACCTGTTGGTCGAGTGTCTCCAATGTGTAGGTAGTGAGGCCCCAACATGTCCGGGAACAAAATAATAATAATAATAATAATAAAATCACTGATCAACCTCACATGGATCAAGATTCAGCTATAACTGATGAGCAGTTGAGAGCCAATCAAAAGACCAGGAATCAAAACCAGAATCCTTGCAGTCTTGCAACTGTTGTCAAGAGCTGCACATGTGGATCAAACTAAACCAACTAGTCTAACAGAATCCAGTTACATCACTCCGTTGAGCTCAAAGCCTCAAACCGTCACCCTCTGTGTGTGTGTGTGTGTGTGTGTGTGTACCATTTTACAATTTTTGAAATAATAAGATCTGAAAATTCTTTGTGCAGCTAAATTTTCTTCATGGTATCAAAGCCTTGACTAAGACCTACGTCTTCTGCAACAGCTTCTCCTTCCTTCCTCTGTTTCATCATCTTCATCTACCGTAACAGCATCTTCTCCACTTCTTCCTTCACCTATTTTTCTACTATCAAACATCTGCAATCTAATCTCCTTAAGATTGGATTCTTTGAATTATATACCATGGAAGTATCAAATTACACCCATTCCTAGAACGCATTCACTCCTAGGGTATGTGGATGACTCAAATCCATGTCCTTATCAATCCAGTATTTCAGTCATGGATTACAGTGGATCAAGCACTAGTCACCTTGATTAATGCTACTTTATCTTCAACAGCTTTGTCTTGTATCATTGGCTACTCAACTTACAAAGAAATATGGGAAGCGTTGGAGAGAAGGTTTGCTTCTCTTTCTCGAGCAAATATATGAAGGTAAAAACAAATCTGCAAACTAATCGCAAAGGAGCTGATATGATCGACCAGTATATCCAAAAAAATCAAAGAAGCTAGGAATAAGCTTACACCAGTCTCCATTCAAATTGGTGATGAAGACATTCTGATTTACACCTTAAATGGTTTACCAGCAGTTCAATTGCACTTATATTAGGACAAGATCACATCAAATTACACTTGAAGAATTACATGTTCTACTTCAATCCGAAGAGAACACCATAGAGGAAGTTGATAAGCAACCTCACTTGCAGCAATTACCTACAGCAATGGTTGCTTTTCAACCTAAACCCTATGGAAATTCTGGCAATCGTGCAAGAGGTTATGCAAGTGGAAACAGAGGGCGTGGAAGGCATAACACTCAAGGTGGTAGGATAAATAACTTCAAAAAAGGCTTCAATTCAGGTTTTGTCCCAAATCCAAACAATTTTCAATAATCTGGATCAAAGTATCCTACATCTCAATTCTAGAAGAATAACTCACAAGGACCTCAAGCACCACATGGACAAATTATTTGTCATATCTATGGCAAGCCTTGTCATTCTGCTATCAATTGCTATCAATGGACTTCTCTTATCAGGGAAGTAATCCTTCTCAAAAACTCACTGCTATGGCTGCTTCTTATTGTGCAAATCAACCTTCTGATAATGTTTGGATCACAGAAGCAAGCCCTCATTACTTCAGATCTGAACAAATTATCTCTATCTGATGCATATCAAGGTTCAAAAGCTACATCTGTTGGCAAAGGCGAGAACTTACCAATAGCTCATACAGGTCAAACTCTTCTTCATACGAATATACATCCATTCCTCCTGGACGGAGTACTTCATGTTCCTCAATTATGCTGTCTGTTGATCAATCCTGTTTGGATAATAATTGTTGGTTTATCTTTGATTCTTTTGAATTCCAAAGTCAGAACAACACCTGGAGAATTCTCTACCATGGCAGGACTAAAAATGGCCTCTATCCAATTAAAGTTACTCTTTTCTTCAGTAGCAGCACACCAACAAAGCAAAGTCACTCTTCAAACATGGCATGACAGATTACGCTATTCTCCTGATGTTACTGTTAAACAAGCACTTAGAGACTCTAAAATTTCTTTTCCTAATTGACAATCATCTGCTTGGATATGCAAACCTTGCCTTTATGGTAACATGACAAGACTCACTTTTAAACCCTCTAAAACTGTCTCACTCCATCCTCTTGAATTGATACACAGTGATGGTTGGGGACCATCTCATGAGCACTCATTGCATGATTTTCTTTACTATGTATCCTCCATAGATGACAGCAGTAAATTCACTTGGTTGTTTCCATTAGTAAACATAAATCTGAAGTCTAATATTTTTCATAAGTTCAAGAGTTATGTTGAAAATTCATTGTCAATCAAAGTCAAGAAATTGCACAGTGATGGAGGTGGTGAATTTTGCAACAGTTCAATGCAGCACTTCTTAGAAACATATGGGATCCAACATCAAAGATAATGCCCCTATACTCCTCTACATAATGGAATAGCTGAGAGGAAGCACATACATATTGTGGATACAGAAGTTACTCTTATATCCAAGTGCTTATTTCCCAAACAAGTTTTGGTATCATGCTTTTGCCAGTGCTACATTCCTCATAAACAGACTATCTAGCCTATTACTGCAAATCAGTTCCCTTATCACCTGTTATTTGGTTTACTACCAGATTACTTAGGCTTATAGACTTTCAGATGGGCATGCTATCCCTACTTGAGACCATATAACAAAACTAAGTTACAGCATGGAACAACTCGGTGCATTTTTCTTGGATATACTCTAGATCACAAGGGCAACTTGTGCTTTCAACCAGATTCATATAGAGTATATATATCCAGAGACGTCATCTTTGATGAAAATCACTTTCCCTTTGCTAACTCCAACTCTATTTCACCAAAATACTCTTCCCACATCTCTGATAATTCTGCTTCAATCCTTGCACCACCACCTGTTTCATAAGATTCAACAACCACAGCTCCTAAACACACTCCCAACTCTTTACATTTGCCATATATACTCTCTCAGTATGCTCCTTTGTCTCCATCCAACTCTCCTAGTTCTAGTCCTTCATCACCTACAGATGTGCCTTCTCCTTCTAGTCCAGTTCATTCTTTCCCTCCAACCTCTACTTCTTCCACTTCAGACCAGAAAATCCCACCATTAAATATCCACCCTATGCAAATCAGATCCAAATCTGGTATTTTTAGACCCAAAATCTTGCTAGCTCATGCCTCTTCCTTTGAACCTACAACCCTCCCTATCGCCTTCAAATACTCTGAATGGTGTCAAGCCATGACAGAAAAATTTCAATCCCTGCAGCAACAAGGCAATTGGTAACGGGTGTATCCTCCCTCAGACAAAAACACTATAGGATGTAAGTGGGTATACAAGCTCAAACAACATCCCAATGGTTCTATCTCTAGGTACAAAGCCAGCAGCCAAGGGCTTTCATCAAGAAGCCGTTTTGGAATATGATGACATATTTAGCCCTGTGGTGAAACACGCTACAGTTAGGTTAATTCTGCCGCTGGCTGTTCAGTTTAAATGGCATCTTAGGCAAGTAGGCAACTTGATGTAAAGAATACATTTCTTCAAGGCAACTTAAAAGAGGAGGTTAATATGAGTCAACCTCCTGGCTACATTGATCCCTCTTTTCCTCGCTATGTATCCAGGTTACATAAGTCCATTTATGGACTTAAACAAGCCCCTAGGGCTTGGTTTGAGAGATTCACTACACATCTTCACACTTATGGGTTTATCAACTCCAACTCAGACCCTTCTCTTTTATTTTGCATGATTGGTTCCTTGATCACCTATGAAGCACGGATACTTCAAAATGGTCAAAATATCGGTATCAGATACTTTTCGGATATGAATACGCATCCGATACGGCAGGATACGTATCCAATATGGCAAGGAAGTATCCTAAAATTTAAAAAATAAATTTGAATTTCAGATATATCCAAATACACTTTGGATACGAATGAAATACGCATAGGGATACGGCGAGGTACTTGAATTTTTTAAAAAGCACAGGGGCACAAGAGCAAATATGTTTGGGCTCTTATTTGCAAAAAAAAAATAATAATAATAAAGTTACAAAACTCTGACTTCTTCTCTTATTCAACAGTCTCCCCTCAGTCGACTCTCTCTCTCTCACACACCCCCCTCCAACAACTTGTATTTGATGCCGATAACGTCTTTTGACTACAGGTGTCTCCTCTCTCTCTCTATCGTCTCTTTTGCCTTTTCCCGGTGATTAGCACTCTTTTTGAGTCTTTAAGTAGGGTTTGCAATTAGGGTTTTTTTTTTTAGGGGGGGGGGGGGCAATTTACATTTGCAATTAAGGTTTTTTTTTTTTTTTTGAGGCCTTGGATTAGGGTTTTTGCACTGCTATTTTAGATGTCCTGTGTAAATTTATGCACTTGAATCAATAGAAACACAATGAACTAGATATCTTGGAGGAACTAATTCCAAGTTTCTGTATACATTATGCCTGGTTCAAAAAATTAGAAGAACAATAAGATGGATGTCCTTGAATTTTACTGCACTGCTGATTCATTTTATTAAATTAATAATTATAGGAGAATGAGTATGAGTACGGAAAGTATGGGCTCAACCAGTGAAAGTGGAAGTGGCACTCCCACTCAAGATGATATGCTCCTCTTTGGGGTTATGTTACTGAAGTAGAAAAAATGGGGAAAGAAGGTGAAAATATTAGATTCCAATGCAATTTCTGTTAGAATTGGCACAGTGGATCATATTTTCGTGTTAAGGCACATTTATTGAAAATTTCTGGTCATGGGATTAGAGTGTGCTCTAAAATGACTCCTCAAAATCTTGTTAATTGAAGAAACAAAAAATTGGGTTAAAATGACTATGCCCAAGAAAGTTCCTTTGCCACCTTCCTCTTTCCAACCCCCTACAACTAGGAGTATGGGGATATCAGAAACTGGAATACTTAGAATTGAAGGTTTTGAACTAAGAAAAAAGAAGACAACTAAAACTAGTGCTTTGGAAAAAGCTTTTAACTTGGGCGCTCGGGAAGAATTTCACTCCCACATTGTACGAATGTTTTATTCAAGTTGCTTACCTTTTCATTTAACTAGGAACCCATATTATGTGAATTTTTATACATTTGTTGCCACTAATTTGATTACTGGTTATATACCACCTGGTTACAACGCATTGAGGACCACACTACTTCAAAAGGAAATGGCACATGTAGAAAGGTTGTTGTAACCAACTAAATTCTCATGGAAGGAAAAAGGAGTGAGAATTGTTATAGATGTGGTGGACTGATTCACAAAAAAAACCTCTTATCAATTTCATGGCAGCATCAGAATCTGAGATAATGTTCTTGAAAGCTGTCAAATGCGAGGGTGAGATCAAAGATAAGTTTTTTAATGCAAACTTAATCAATCAAATAATTACAGAAGTTGGACCTCAAAATGTGGTTCAAGTAATTACTGATAATGTCCTATTTGTTCTTCCGCTGGATTAATCATTCAAAATGAGTTCCAACATATCTTCTAGACACAATGTGTTGTGCACACATTGAATCTTGCCCTTAAGAATATTTGTGATGCAAAAAATCTTGAGAGGAATACAATTACTTATGAGGAATGCCACAAGGTTACAGAAGTTGTTGGAGATTTAGTAACTAACAAAAATTTCATCATAAATCATTCTTTGAGGTTGTTTATCTTCAATGAGTTTGTGCCTTTGAAGTTGTTTGCTTTTGTAGGCACTCGTTTTGCATCTGTTATTGTAATGTTGAAAAGATTTAAACACATCAAGCGTGGTCTTTAAGGGATGGTGATTAGTGAGAAATGGTCTTCTTACAAAAAAGATGATGTTGTGAAAACGGTATTTGTGAAGGAAAACATTTTGAGTGACATTTAGTGGAATAAGATAGATTATATACTTTCTTTCAGATTGTCGATTTATGAGATGTTGAGGGTTTGCGATACAGACATATCATGTCTTCATTTGGTTTATGAAATGTGAGACACAATGATTGAAAAGGTGAAGACAGTTATATAAAGGCATAAAGGGAAGTCAGATAATGCAAGGTCAATCTTTTATGATGTGTTGTGGTACATTAAGTTCTAGTTGAGAGATGGGCTAAAAGTATTACACCTCCTCATTGTCTTGCACATTCCTTAAATCCAAAGTGACAACTTTCTTTTTAGTTTTTACTCTAAAAGTACTTTTTTTTTATCAAGTTGGTTTTGATATCTTTTAATTTTGCAATATAGGTATTATAGTGCATAATAGCTAAATGAAAATCTCAATCGTGTTCTCCTCACAAGGACGAAGAGACTTCATCTATGAGAAGTAGATGCTTTTACAGATACTTTCCGAATCCACAAGAGAGAATGAAGGCTAATACGGAGTATGCTAAGTTCTCTGGTTGTTTGAATCAATTTGGAGAGCACAATTCAAGAGTAAATTGAGGATTAATGGACCCTCTCATGTGGTGCTTTTCTCATGGGTCTCCTACACCAATGCTTCAATCTTTAGAATTGAAATTACTTGGCCAACCTTATTCCTCATCTTGGTGTGAAAGAAATTGGAGTACTTACTCTTTCATTACTTCCATAAAAGAAACAAAATAACACCACTTCATGCTCAAGATTTGGTTTTTGTACACAACAATTTTCATCTCTTATCAAGTAGGAGTAAACAATACATAGAAGGAGATACCAAGCTATAGGACATTGATGGAGATGCATTTGATTCATTGGAGGGTGTTGGGTTGCTTGAAGTTGCAAGTCTTTCAGTTGATGAGCCAGAGATGAAAGCTATGTTGTTCTATGATGGAGGGGATAGAAATGAAGATAATATTAGGGAAACATCTTAGTAACAAGAGGGGGCTGTTTTGTTGCTTGACTTGTAATAGGATAATATTCCAAGTTGCAAGTTTTTTGTTACTTGATTTGTAATCGGATGGTTTCTTTTGTTTAAGCATAGACTTAGTATTATGCAATATGTATTTGATATAGAATGTATGATTTATGAATGATAGAATGGTTAGTTATTATTATATATCTTTGATAGATGTGTGATTCACTTTATAAATCATAATTATTACATTAAATACAATAATAAATTTTAAACAATATATATTTATGGATGTATTCTAACCGTACCCGTATCTTGTCTTTTTAGTTTTTGTCGTATCACCGTATCCGTATTCCGTATCCGTACTTCATAGCCCTGATCCAATCCTACTCAGTATCATAGCATAGTAGCAGCTCTTCAATACCTTAAATTTACTAGGCCTGATATCTCCTTTGCAGTCATTATGTGTACAAATTTATGCAAACCCCCACTAACCAACATTTTCTGTTGTTAAACACATCCTAAGATACCTGAAGGGCACTCCAGACCCTGATCTTAACTATTCTCCTAGCTCCTTAGCCCTCAGAGAATTTACTGATGCTGATTGGGCAGGAGATCAACAACTGGACTTCTTATCTTCCTTGGTTGCAATCCAATTCGTGGGAATGCAAAGTAGCAATCTACTGTATCTAGGTCTTCAACAGAGTCTGAATACCAAGCTTTAGCAATGGCAGCTGCAGAACTTTCCTCGATCAGAATGCTTTTACACGATCTTCATGGTTTTGCTGTCCACCATGCCTCTTATCTGTTGTGACGATACTTCAACAATTTCCCCTGCCTCTAATCCTCTGTTTCATACAAGAACAAAACACATAGAAGTGGACTACCATTTTGTGCATGATCAAGTTACCAGAAAGTAATTACATGCTCAACACATAGCTTCAGAACATCAGTTGGCTGATTTATTTACTAAAAGGCTTTCATCTGATAAATTTCTTCAGCTCAAGTCCAAACTGATGGCGGCTCCTTCCCTCATTAGTTTGAGGGGGGATGTTAGCATAGCACAAGTATTATCCACCCCATGACAAGCAACTGATCAACCTCAACACGGATCAAGACTCAGCTATAACTGATGAGCAGTCAAGAGCCAATCAAAAGACTTGGAATCAAAACCAGAATCCTTGCAACTGTTGTCATCAAGCCAAAGAGCCACACGTGTGGATCAAACCAACCAACTAGTCTAACAGAATCCAGCTAGATTCCAGCTGTATTAGTTAGACAGTTACATCACTCTGTTGAGCTCACACCGTCACTGTCTATATATATACAATTGTACAATTCCTGAAATAATAAGATCTGAAAATTCTTTGTCCTGCTAAAGTTTTCTTCAGCATCTAGGGTGGTCTCCTAACTGCTGGTAAGTTAAAAAGGATCAAGTCCTGATAGCAGCCAACTAGTATTTCAGGATCAAGTCTCGATAGCAGCCAACTAGTAAAAAAAATGATGAAGTTAGGTTTGTTTTTAATTCATCCTCCCGTCACCCTGGCTCACGCAGATAAATTAGGTAATGGCATATTTTTCCCCCCAAACAGACCAAATCCCCCACCTCCCGAAGAAGAAAGTTGCTTAAAATAGCTGATTGTTGAGATTAACTTCTTAACATTATCATAAAGGAAAATGAAAAGAAAACACTAAAGGACCTCACAATAATGACTTTTTGCTGGTAATACCATATTGATGTTTTGCTGGTATGAAAAAGCTCTTCACCTATAAAACATAGATACTTGGTTAAGGTTGACATACCCGTATCAGATATGATACTCGTCGGATACTCAATAATACGTATTAAATAACCATCGTATCCAATAATTAATAAAATATATGAATACTTCTACACATAGATCAAGATGTACAATTTTTAAATTTTAATCTATACCCTCTCTTTTCGAGTTTTTATACAATACAGAATATCAACAAAATTTCATTTGATTTTGAAAACATGAGTGTTTTGTAAGCATTATCTACTATTACACGTTAAAAAAGTGTCAAAAAAATGAGTTAGTTATACTATAATCTTATAAACAAATCCTTGTAAACAAACCAACTAGCAAGGATCAAAATATCGTTTCGAAGTACCGTTTCAGTTAGCTCAAAAATTGAAACGTTTCGAAAACATTTCGGAAACGCGGAAAAAATATGAAAACATGTAAAAACACAAATACAATCTATTTATTTATAAAGATAAGCTTAATAATTGATTAATTGAGCATGTTTATTGGGTTAATGTCCATTTATATAAGATAACATCAAGTTTGAGGCAAAAAAAGGGTTTGAGGCAAAAATAAAAAAGGGTTTAACACGAGGCGAAAATCACTTCAATTAATTTTAAACAATTAATTTTCATAAAACAAACATGTATAACATTTTTAAATTAAAATAAGTATAAATTTATTATTTGCATGTTATTATAATACTAAATTACTAATTTAGATTGTGTCATCAAATTATTAAGTAATATTATTTCATTAATATTAAAAATATTACATGAATAATTTTTACAAACGTAAATACTTAATTTTAGGTATTAATTATACCATAAAATTAATTGTAATTATTTTGATAATAATAAATTATTTATTAATTATAGGGGCTATTAACAATTATAAAGGAAAAAGGGGGGTTGAAATGATATTTATGTTAATTAAAAAAAATAAAAGGGCAAACAGTGAGTCGGTGACCCACTTCATTCCAATTGCACAGACCACAAAGAGAGAGCGAGGAAGAGAGGATCAGAGACTCCGATCGACTATGAGAGAAAGAAAAAAGATCTAAAACTCCGATCAATGAAGACTTCAATCGATGAAACCTCCGATCGATGAAGAGAGAGAAGACAGATCGATGAAGACCCACCACCTGCCACCGACAGATGAGAAGACCAAAAAAGAAGAAGATCGTACATGGAGGAGGTTGGATCTGGACGCGAGGACAACCCCCGATAAGCCGCTAACTCATCTCATTTCGATTTCTGAGCTTGTCTCTTTCTGTCTCTCTTCTGTTTTCTTGGAGAAGCTGTCACAAGGGAAGAAGTTCTCCCTTTTTTGGCCGAAGGAGTCTGGAGTTTGGACACTACAAGTCGAATCAAGTCCCTGTTTCAGAATTTGGACACTGCAAGTCGAATCAAGTCCCTGTTTCCACCGAAACAGTCCAAAATAGTAACATTTTGCTCGAAACATAGGAATTTTAGTTTTCACCCTCGTTTCATGTCGGTGTGTTAAAAATCTGACACGTTTCGGACGTTTCGACACGATATTTCAATCATTGTCAACTAGTTAAACATTGGTTTTAATTCCTTTAATTGGTTATGTTCACTTTATGAATATATCATAATGAGACGATATTACATATTTTTCAAGGTAAAAATTGTTAATTTTACTTACTATTGTTAAATATATTAAAAATTATAATTTTTTATCCTATTTTTTCAAGTTTTGTCGTATCACCGTATTCGTATTGTATCGTACCCATATCTCGTATCTGTATTTCTTATCTCCTCACTATCTAGTGCCTACCTAACTTCACCCACATGAATAAGAGCCATTACATATGTTCCATTAACAATTAGCTAACGTCAAATTTCAAAAAATATTTTTTGAAATTTGAAGGATTATATTTTGCTGCATCTAAATTCCAGCACCCTTTTTCCATCCCAACAGATAAATCCATGAGAAAGCTTTAAGATACCCTATATATGCAGTGCCCAGTTGCATATAAAAAGAAGGTAATTTAATATTCAGGCACGCCATTGACCTTTGTCCAAGAAAATAATATGCACCAGATAAAATGGTCAAATTGAGAGCAACCTACCTTGAGCAAGATCAGCATAAACAACATAAAATGACACAAAAACAAAATGACAAACACAGGAAAAGATAAAACCACAAACCTTGCCAGTGCCTGGAGGGCCAAAAAGGAGGATACCTTTCCATGGTGATAGAAGACCAGTAAAGTACCTAGATGAAAAAGAAGAAAGATCATTTTGACTGGTTAAATGGGAACTTGAAATAGGTTACAAACTTAAGCCCTAATACACCTTGAAAATCAAAAGTACAATTAAGAAATTCTACCCTTTTTGGACAAGTCAAAAAGACGTGAATTTACATAATTCAAGAGCTCGAACAGCAGTATCAAGAATCTTTAAACCTACTTTTATTTTTATTTTTTTTATTTTTTTTTTTGGGGTTGGGGGGGGGAACAATCTTTAAACATAAGAAACTCAACAAAAGCACATATAGTGTGATTAAAAGCATCTCCACATTTGCAGTACCAAGGATTTGACTAGATATAAAACTAAAATCAACATTTTGCAGATAAGCAATTGCTCTCATACTCAAATTTATGTTCTTGTGCTTGTTATCATGGGTCCATTACTAATGCAGTACATGGAAATGATATTGTGATTAGGAGTGATGAGGATGCCTTTAGGCATCTCAAACACAGTTAAGCAAACTTTTCACATGATGGAACTTCTCTATTTGAGATACTTTTGGGTATAAAAGCTGCACAGTCAAATGGAGATACTGCTCTTGCTATCCATGAGGAGACTAGACCATTGGGCACAAAACCACCTGCTATCCTAGTGGAATTTAAATTTAAAGTTTGACAAGGAGAATGGTGAAGAGTTTGATGATTTAAAGTGTTATCAAAAGGCAGTTGGTGAGCAATTATCCTTGATAATAACTAGGTTGGATATCAAGCATGCTTTTGGAGTATAAGGCACTTTGTGCAAAATTCTGGATTAGAAAATTAAGACTTGTATGCCAAATGGTTTTGATATTTAAGAAAAATGTTGTAGTTAGGAACGACGTTCAATAGCAAAGCATTGTTCATTAATTTAGTAATCTGGTCACGTGAAAGAGTAAGAAA